>LR749997.1:874850-931037 GCA_902729485.2 Mus minutoides
ATATATATATATATATATATATATATATATATATATATATATATTCACACACACACATTATACCTTAGGAAGGAGGAAAAAGGTACCATGAGCTGATTGAGGGACCCAAAATCTGACACCCCAACTCAAGCCTTTGTGCTGTCATCTGTCCTCTGTGGGCACAAGGATGTGCCTTTCAGCCTGAACAGGGTAAGAAGGGCAGAAGCCAGAACTCTTCTGGCTGAGATGGGATGACTCCTCCTTCCTGGAAATAAATCCCAGAGACAGGGGTGCCCAGGGCTAAGAAAAGGGGTACTGTCCCCTTTCCTAGCTGAGAAGGCCCCTCATGCCTTCTGTCCCCTAAGTCTCCTTGCTAGGATCACCTTTCCTACAAAGACCCTCTCAAAACCCCAGGAGGGAACGCACTGGGGACTCTCAGGGACACGCATGTGGGGCTGGCTGGGTAAAGGAAAGACCAGAACTCGGGGGGGGGGGGGGGGGGGGGGGGGTGAACTCTTCAGAGGGAAGGGATCCTGACTGGAACACTGGAGAAGGGTACTGTCTCCTCCCCTCACTCTAGGCTGTTTGGGGTGGTTCCATGTCTTCCCCTCCTCATATCCACCACAAAACCTGGCCTCATCACAAGAATAAGAAGATATTTACAATATGTTGAGCCAGTGAAATGGCTCGGTGAGTAAAGGTGCTTGCTGCCCTTCCTGGCAACCTAAGTTGTATCCCTGGGACCCACATGGTAGAAGGAGAGAACAGACTATAAGGTAACCTGCCAGTGTACATCTGCTCACATGACACACGAGGTCACATGCATCCCAGACTCGTACCAAACAGTAACTCAACAACCCACCACAACCCAAAATGCTCACACGCATCATGTGATTGATTTTCATACCCACTAAAAAACACTGAAGGGGCCAGTGAGATGGCTTAGTAGATAAAGATGTTTGTGGCCAACCCTGACAACCTGAGTTCAATCCCTGGGTCACCTTCCACACAGGTGGCATGGCATGCCCTCTGCCCCTGCACACATACACACAAAACAAATAAAAATAATGAACTCTTCAGAAAAGGAAGGAGGGAAGTAAAAGACAGCAGCCCAGAGGGAGTGGTGCTGTACCAGCGGTTCTCAACCTGCGGGTCCCAACCCCTCTGGGTTTGACCTTTTCACCAGGGTTGCCTTAATCCAGGAAAAAACACAGATATTTGCCTTGTGGTTCGATTCGTCACAGTATCAAATTTTGTTATGAAGTGTCAACAAAAACATTTTTATGGTTGAGGGTCATCACAACCTGAGGACCACATTAAAGGGTCGAAGCATTACGAACCACTGTTTCGTGAGCTTTCGTGAACCCACCACCAATTGAAGACTTGATTAACTTGCTTGTTTTTTATTAGATGGTGTTCAATATTTAATAACTTTGAATATGGATTGAATATTTAATAAGATTGGTGGAGAGTATTTGTGCCAGTCGTTTTGAATTGTGACTCATCTCAGAAGCCAGCCGTGGATATCACTTCGCACCGGCCTGAGTTTCCTTAAATTATAGGTTATTGAGAAGCTTCGCTGAGGTTTAAGGCCAACCTGGTCTATACAGCGGGTTCCCAGACGCCATCCCTGACTACATAGCAAGACTATCTCAAATAAGCAAACAAACAAACAAAGAAAAAGTCTGTAAGTAAATACTTAAGTAGCCAGGCATAGCGGTGCACGTCTGTGATCCCAGCATTCTGGAAGCAGAGGCAGGTGGATTTCTGTGAGTTTGAGACCAACCTGGTCTACATATGGAGTTCTACACTGCCAAGGCCACAGAGAGAGAGAGAGAGAGACTGGAAGTCTAACTTTGGAAGTCTTTACCTTGCCTTCCTTCATGTTTATCAGAAAAAGAAATACCCATTAAAGAAAAAATACCCTCTATTGTAGGACCTCAGTCTCCCCCAAAGTCACGGGAAGCCTGGAAACAACTCACATAGGAAAAATAATTTGTCTGAGACATGCTTTTTTTTTTTCTTTAAATGAAACAGGGTCTTATTATACAGCCCTGGCTAGCCTGCAGCTCTCTATGTAAAACAGGCTGGCCCCAAACACAGAAATCTGCCTGCCTCTGCCTCCCCAGGGCTGCAATCAAAGGTGTGCACCACCACGCCCAGCTCTACCCTGAGTCATTTTAACAGAAATGAGAATTGGGTGTTAAGACTCAGATTTCAGAGATATCTCAGGGATTCTCACAAGTTGACGGGAGGAGGTGGGATTCTGGACGTTGATAAAGAAATTTTACAAACCCGAATGTGAGGATTTTACAGTTTACAGGCGTCCCTGTGGTGTATTAATGGTGCTCTTTGGCTAATAAGTAATTATACAGCATGCTTTGTTAGAGGCAAAGTGAAATCACTGGAAATGGTCCTTATGCCACAGCAGGCTGCAACCCAGCAGGATGCAAACTGCTTACTCACAAAAGAGAGCAAATGTGCTCTCCATCAAATTAGTCTTCTCGCTGACACACCTCTGTCACACTCCGATTTGCTTTGATTTGGGGTTTGGAGTCAATGTAAATGAACACGGTCTAAAGAAGAGCAGTGATCAAAAACCGTAGGCAGAGTGGCCTCGGCCTGAAACCAGAGTCTTCCTGCTTCTGACTACTGTTCTCATCTTATTTGCAACAGAAAGACTGGAAGACTTACACCTCTGAACAGTTTCCTGTAGCAGATCCAGGCAGGGTCCTAGGATGTCTGAGACCAACATAATCTCCCCATCTTCAATAACCTGCCAACGAGTAAACCCTGCCAGATATCCACAAAAAGGTGCACCTTCCTAAACCCTCCAGTGTCTGAGTCTCCAGCTTTTACCTGTGTTCTTTTCAGGGGCATCAAGATGTCCTATTCTCCTTCAGCTTCGCAAACACCAGTCTGATCCTTCAAAATTCCAACCATTAATAAGATTTCCTTGGCCCCTAACCAACCAGCTAGAATACCTGTTTTAAAATTACTGTGTTGTGTGGGTGTTTTACCTGCAGAGCTGTCTTGTACCACATGTGTACCTGATGCCCACAGAGGCCAGAAAAGAGTGTCAAATCCTCTGGTACTGGAATTACAGACGGCTATGAGCTGTCATGTGAGTGCTGGAACCCAAACCCAGATCCTCTAGACAGGCAACCAGTGTTCTGAACCTCTGAGTCATCTGTGCAGCCCCAATTTACCTTTTTTATGATTTGTTCTGTTTTATTACTTATGTGTATATGCATATGTGTCTGTGTAAGTATATGTGCGACATGGGGGAGGAGGGGCTGGGGGGTTGCCTAAAGAGACCAGAAGAGGGCACCAGATTTCTTGTAGCCTGAATTCCAATCCTCCTGATTGAGCAGACAAAGCTCTTATCTGCTGAGACATCTCTCCAGCCCCCCCACCCCCACCCCCACCCCCAGTTGATTACCTTGACTAGAATGTCTCACTGGTGTTTATTTGCTTGTGTTCTAACTAACCCAAATGCACTGTGAAGTCATTTCAATATCTCCAGTACCTTGCCCAATGCCACCCCTAATTATGGATGAATGCATGCATGTGTGTCTGGATGCATGGATGCCTGGATGGATGAGTGGATGGATAGATAGGAGTGGCTACATGCAAGAACAGTGAACGCATACATACATAGAAAGGTGTATAAATGGATAGGATGTAAGTAAAGGCACGTGGGTTTTACTTCTGACTTCTTATCCTTTGATACAAGCTAAACAAAATATTGGAAGCAAGGTCATCATATTTTACAAGAGTTCGATAATGCCATATATTCTTGGTCACTGGTCATTCCCCTCTTTATGCTTTTGTTTCTAAGGGAGTGTTTTATGTAGTCCAGGCTAGGCTCAAACACTCCTTGAACTTCTGATCCCTGCCTCCACCTCCCAAGTGCTGAAATCGTAAGTGTGTGCCACCATGCTGGGTGCAGAGAAGGCTTCACGCATGCTAAGCAAGATTCTGCCAATTGAGTCCCATCCTCAGCCTCAAGTCAAATTTCAAAGCCACTGGCCACTCCTCTGTTTGGCAGATAAAGGTATTGTCCAACAACGGGCTCTCCTCTGATGGACACTTAAATTCCTTCTGTGTTCGAGGCTCTCTGCTCCCTGCCTAGACTCGGAAGCCAAACCTCTGAGTCAGCGCAGGGGATTCTGGAAGCCCTGCCTTCTCCTACTCGGTCTCCCTGCAGCTACCGAGAGGCTTTGAGGAAAGCAGACTCTCCTTGGGAGGAAACCCAGGCAAACTCACAGGCAGCTTAACTCTTCTTCAGCCTCCTCTGCACCCTCTACACTGGGTTTCTCCATCAGAGTTGAAAAGAAAATGAACCATATGTGCCTGGACACACGCTCCACAGACCCGGGGGCTGTGCTTTGGCCGCCATTTTGTATCAGCCTCCAAAGCTCCCAGGGGCAAACCATGCCACAGGTAGATGCTGCTGGTGAGCTGGCTGCATGGCAGGTCCCACTTGGTCGGTGCCAGTGATGCCCCCTCTGTTCAGAATGCCTTCCATCCTTCTTTGGCCTGGCACTTACTCATGTAGGCAGACCGAGCTCACTCACAGATGTGGTCCAGGGGAGGTCTTCCTTGAAGCCCTGAGGTTGGACTGAACCTCAGTCCTGGGTCCGGGGTCCTGGGGTCCTGGGTCCTGGGGTCCTGGGTCCTGTGCACAGGCCTGGGTTCTGACTGGACTCACATTCTGTGCTTCTCTGTGTGTCTGCTCCTTGCACCTTGCTTTGAGCATCTTGAAGACAGACACTGCATGCATGCTATTCATCTTTATACCCTCAGCTCCTTGGCAAGAAGTCTGGAGCAGAAAAAGCACTCTATAAAGATCTGTCAAGTTGAACTAAACAACCCCAAAGTAGATGCAGATTGGAGCGCATGGAGCCTGATTGCTGATTCATTTGGTCATTTGGCAAACATTGATGGAGTGCCTAGGGTATGCCAAGCCCTGTCCTGGGTGCTGGAGAGCCAGTGCTCAGCCGCAAAGACCAGAATGAAGACGAAGTGACCATGTGTCAATTACACAAGTCAGAATTTCTACCAGGCTAGTTACATGGTAGGGAGAGCCCATGCAAACGCTATTTAAATCTCCGATTTGGGCTGGAAAAAAAATGGCTCAGCTGGTAAATTGCTTGTCGTGTAAATTCAAGGACCAGAGTCCAGTACCCAGCACCAACATTTAAAATAAAACAAAACAGGCCCGTTGTAATCCCAGCACTGCGAACACGGGCAGACCCCTGGGTCTCGCTGGCCACCTTCATAGCCAAATAAGCAAGTTCTGGATAAAAGAGAGAGATAAAACAAGATGAAGAGCAACTGAGAAAGTTACTCTAATCTCACACGCACACACATGCACACACACACGCACACATGTACACACATACACAAACAAAAAACTAGCTAAATTTTAACAGTAACTATTGTTTAAGTCTAGGCAGGTAATGCAGGGTCTCCAGCTCACGGGTCTCTCTGCCTCAAGTACATAATAGATACATACTCTAGTCTCTCATGGGGTATGTCGGGATATATTTATGCAGGGTCGTCTGAGATTCCCTGAGCGTTTTAAAATCTCAATAATTTGCCTAGAAGTGCTCTGCAAACAGCATTAAGTATTTCAGGGCTTAGAAAAATCCTTCACAATTGCACAAAATGCATTTGTATTTAAGATCCCAAGATAAATAAAAAATTGAAGTCCAATCAACTTTCAATCCGGTTGAAATTCAATTGAGTTTCATTTAAATGCCATTTATAGACTTCTCTGATCATTCTCTCGCCCCTATCCCACTCCCAACGTTACCCTGCACACAGTTTAACGGTCAGCGTTGAAGAAAATAAAGATTAATAGGACATGATCTCAACCTTCAAGGAGCTCCCAGGTAGCGTGAGAGACCTATCATCACACATGATCTTAAAAAACACTGCTAGCCAGCTCCCCACGCACACGGTACTGTGGTAGCACCGAGGCTACCACACTCACTTTGCTTGCAGAGGTGTCTGGAAAGGCTTGACAAGGAGTAACGCCTGGGCAGAGCTTGAGTCAGTGAATTTGGCCCGACGTGCAAATCTGGGATGAGACAGAAAGGCAAGTGTCACACAGTCAGAGAATGGAGGCAGCATCCCAGAGGCTGCTGGAGCAGGATGTAACTGCAGGAAGGAGTAGCAAGACCGCAGGGTGAGCTAGGCTCTGACAGTGAAGGATATTGAATGATAACAAGGTAGGATTTTATCTTGGAGATAATGGAGAATGTTATTAAAGCTTAAAGGTTTTAAAATTTATGATGCCCTTATGTATATATTATACATAAGAACATACATTATAATACCTGTCAAAAATGGATAAAGCCTAATATTACCTGCCTTTATGAAGTGTTTACCCTAGTTATGTGTGCTATGAAGTAGGCATCTCCTATGCAATGTCATATTTTATCTTCACAACGACCCTAGGAGGGAGATATCATGATGCCCATTTTACAGATAGCCAGAGGAGGGACAGCAAGGGGATCTAAAGCCTCCCAGAGGGTCTGCATCAGACCTGAATGCAGGCAAGTCTGACCCCAGTGCCCAGGAACTTCACCTCATTGCTATTGCTATAGATTCTACAAACAAGGAGCACCTTCATGGGTCAAAGTTCACATCAGGCGCTGGAGGGATGGCTCAGCAGTTAAGGTCTCATACTGCTCTTGCAGAGAACCTAAGTTTGGCTTCCAGCACCATGTTAGGTGGCTCACAACAGCCTGTAATCTCAGCTCCAAGGGCTCTGACACCCTCTTCTGGCCTTCTTGTTCACCTGCATCAATAATTTTAAAGAGTTCACATTAGTCTTTTTTTAGATAGTGGAGATTTAAATAGTAAATGGTTCACATTCTTTAACACAATATGAGATTTAAAAAAAAAAAACAAGTATCAAATAATCAACTGCCTACTCAGAGATGCATGCATGAGGATGGTGGTTGTGATGTGATTTGGAACAAGGGGAAGTTGAAAGCAGCCAAATTAACCCCATTAGGAGAAGGTTCCTTACACGTACGTGATGACATTTGATGCAATTATTAAAATGACATTTGCAGGACTGGGGATATGGCTTAGCTAGTACTATGCTTGCTTACAATGCCCAGTACTACGTAAAACCAGGCATAGTGGTACATGCCTGTAATCCCAGCACTGAGGAGAGAGAGGCAAGCTGAGATGATCGTTATAGGGCTGGAGAGTTGGCACAGCGGTTAAGAGCACCGACTGCTTTTCCAGAGGACTTAGGTTCAATTCCCAGCACCCACAGGGCCTCTCACAACTATCTGTAACTCCAACTCAAGGGCTCCAACACCCTTATCTGGTCTCTCAAGACAGTGCATTCATGTGGTCTATAAACATACATAGCAAGCAAAACACCCATATATCTAAAATTAAAATAAAGAAAAAAATTTTAAGATGATCATTGTATAGACTAGAGAATTATGTTTCTATGATCCCAACTTTGACAAAAATATACAATCACAAGAAAATAAAAAGAAATATATAAAAATGTAATTGGCGGGACTGGCGAGATGGCTCAGTGGTTAAGAGCGCCGACTGCTCTTCCAAAGGTCCCAAGTTCAAATCCCAGCAACCACATGGTGGCTCACAACCATCCGTAACGAAATCTGATGCCCTCTTCTGGAGTGTCTGAAGACAGCTACAGTGTACTTACATATAATAAATAAATAAATATTTTTAAAAAATGTAATTGGCAACAGTGTCTGTGATAAGGAAGTAAAAACTGGTGTTTCTCTTATACACACTCCAATTTTTCTATATTTGACCATCTCTTTCTTGACAAAAATACAAAATCTTGTGAACCTAAAAGATAGGTAGAACAAAAGTGCTTGCCACCAAGCTTGATGACCTGAGTTCAAGCCTCAGAATCACCTGCACTGTAACAGAGAGGACAAGTGAGTTGTCCTCTGCCTTCCACATATACTATGGTGTGTACTCATAAACACACACACACACAAACACGTACACACCACACATCACACACCACACACGTGCTACACACAGACACAGCATGTACCCACACATACACACACACACACCACACCACACATCACACATCACACACGTGCTACACACAGACACAGCATGCACCCACACATACACACACACACCAAAGAACACGCATATACACTAAATACATAAAAGTTCAAAAATTTAAGTACATGGATTAAATCCATCCTTTAAATTGATGACAGTTGCGTCAGCTGGGTCAGCTTGGGCAGTGGCATATGTTTTAGCTGATCACCTCCCTGCCACTTGACCCTAGGATGCAACATATTAACTAGCCCAACACTCATAACAGACAAGGGCCCATGTTCTAATCATTCCATGCAATCATTGTCACTCATAGGCCCAGAGATAGCAGACTACCAATACATGTTCTGGTTTGGGTTTGGGTTTGGGTTTGGGTTTGGGTTTGGGTTTGATTTTTGATTTTGGTTTTGAGACAGTGTCTCACTGTGTAGCCCTGACTGGTTTGGAACTTGCTCTATAGATCATGTTGACCTCAAATTCACAGAAATCTACCTGCCTCTGCCTCCCAAGTGCTGAGATTAAAGGTAACTAATCAATCTTAAAATTTAAAATGTCTCTCTAGCTGGGCAGTGGTGACTCACGCCTTTAATCCTAGCACTTGGGAGGCAGAGGCAGGCAGATTTCTGAGTTCGAGGCGAGCCTGGTCTACAGAGTGAGTTCCAGGACAGCCAGGGCCACACAGAGAAACCCTGTCTCGAAAGAAAGAAAGAAAGAAAGAAAGAAAGAAAGAAAGAAAGAAAGAAAGAAAGAAAGAAAGAAAGAAAGAAAGAAAATAAATGTCTCTCATAAGCCAGGCATGAGACCCCTGTGTTGTAAAACAGAGATAAGCAGATCACAGAGAATCACAAGTCACCCATCCTAGCTGAAATGCCAAACCTGAGTGAGAAATCCTGTCTCAAGAGACTAAGACAGGGCTAATAGGAAAGGGCCCCTAAGCTTTTCCTCTGGCCTCTGCAGCTCACACACATGCATACATACCCAGTCTCTATTCTCAAAATGGGTTAGCACATTTGTCAGGGATGATCATGGCTGTTAATCCTTCAGGAGAGGTAAGAGGGAAAGGAGAAGAAAGACCATTCTAGAACATAGGGAGACCCACTGTCTGGTTAATAGCTGAAACTTACTATCAGATAGCCAAGCCCTCTCATAGGAATTAGAGTTAAAGCTAATAACCCAATTTGGAATAATTTAAAGCTCTTTTTAGGGAAGTTTTTTGACTCAATTGGGTTCATTATGCATGAGTTTAATGTGTAACAATTTGTTCTTGAAAGCTAACATTATTGTTGGCAATAAAGATAGGAAGTGGAAATAAGTTTCCAATATGTAAAGCAGATTTATTTCTCGTCTTGCATGGACCTGTTCTGGGTCCCTGCTTGTGAATCACGATGGGCTCCCGCAATAGGCTGCTGTCCATGCGGCTGGTTATGATAAATGGCCTGTAATTGTGAATCTGATATTGGTTTTCAATATTGAATTTATCATTCTGTCCTCTTAACAGATATTAAATACTTTTAAGAATTTATCCATTTGCCTGATCCATCCGTGATTTTTCAATATGTAAAATTTATTATTTTCCTAGTTTTTTGAGATTTTAACAGGCCGACAACATCATTAATAACCCTGAATAATGGAGCTGACCTCTTTGAAACCTCGTTCCCTTCCACTAATCCATAGCGTTCAGATTGAATCAGGATGTATTCAGTTTAGGGGCTTGAGAAGAAAGGGACTGTGGTAGAATGGGGTGTCTGATTTAAAATGCGGCTGCTGCAGGGCTGCCAACAATGTCATGGCTCCACCTTTTCACCTCAGGGTCCTGGCGGATGGAGCCAGGTCCCAGTCAGTGCCTCCGCAGCAGCCTCCTCCTCCTCTCCCATTGGGCACGCTCACCAGGCAGCCTCCTCCCCACAACTGCCTCAGTTTCTTCCCGTCGGTGATGGATGATCATAATAACAGCGCTTGTCTGGCTCCCTGGCAGAGAGGACTCGGTGAATTAATGAAAGTTTGCAGGCTGCACACACAGGGAGTCCCTCCAGGACAGCAGGCATTGCTGTCCCTGGAACTTGCATCATCAAGCTTGGTGGGGAAGGAGTTCTTCCTCATGCTACTGACACAGTGAAAAAGAAAGAAAGAAAGAAAGAAAGAAAGAAAGAAAGAAAGAAAGAAAGAAAGAAAGAAAGAAAGAAAGAAAGAAGGCTTCAGGGCTGGAGGTGCGGCTCAGACTAGAGTGTTTGCCTAACATGTGTGAGGCTGAGGCTGTGGGCCCAGTCCCCAGCAAGGCATAAACCAGGCATGATGGCACATACCCACTACCCCAGTACTCTAGCACAAGAGGAGTGTCAGGCCTATCCTCAGCTACATACCTGAGCTGTGTGAGATACTGTCTCAGATTAGGGCGGGTAGGGAGAAAAGAAAAGGAAAGAAAAAAAAAAAAGAAGAAATCAGGCTCTGTGTAAGAGAAATGAGGCTATATATAACAATAGCAGCAAGAGTGGACTTAACCTCCATTGGTTCAGTCTGCTTAAGGCACCTATGCATGCTGCAACTGGGAGAGCATGAGTTCCCTCAAAGTCAGAATTCCAAGCTGGGCCTTTGCTATTCTTGATCTGCTTTTACATTTGATGACTTCAGAGGACTCTAGGAGGCACAAAGGTCTGCTGGCTACCAGTTTTGGGGGTCCTCAACACAGAGCCCAGGAAGGCATGGACGCAGAACCAAGAGTGCATGCATAAAAACCAAGGACCTTCCGACAGGACAGAGGAGTGGACAGACAGTCAGGGAGGTCCAGCTGGGTCTCCTGGCCTTGCATAAGGCATGTGGGGGTAGCATCTCAGGTGACTCCCAGAGAGAGGAGCAGTCCCCGCTGCCTCGACCTTGAACATTGAAAGTCCATCCTGTTTCCCTCCCTGGAAGTCCAATTTCATATTCCTGCTGCTGCTGATTGACTTTCAGTCCAATGAAAATCAGTTCCCTTGACATTTTTGTCTATTTAAGGACAATAAGCCAAGATCAAACCCATCAGAAAAATCAGGGCCTGTCAATAGAATCACCAAGAGGTAATGTATTTCCAAAGGGCTCCTGAGTTAAGTACCAAGTGGCTTCTTTTAAAACCAGAAGCCAAGAGGTCATCTGTTTCCAGACATGAATCACTAGGCAATGTCTGGTATATATAGAGACACGTATACCCACATACGAATACACACACACACACATGGGAAGGGAAGGAGAGAGAGGAAATAAGCCTTCTGCGAACCAAGACACCTCAGAACCTTTGCTACCCACCCTCTCTATGCCTTCCACATCACAAGCTAAAGATATCTTGAAGCCCTGAGAAAAACAGGTCCTTTTTAGCTTTCAGACATTTTCATACCTGAGGATTAATGTAGGGACACAGAAAAACTTATACAATGCTCTCCCTGCCCTCAGGGAGGACCAGTGATGGCCCTGTGCTTCTAAATCAATTATTGAACTCTTACTGCATGCCTGGCACTGTGCCGGATGATGAAGAGAACACAGGAAAGAGAACCACACCCAGTCCCTTCCCGGGAGCTTACCTCATCCCAGAGGGATCTAGATACACTGAGCAGAGTGGGTCATGTGATGTGTCAGGGTGCGAGGCAGAAGCGGTAAGTGTAAAGGGTTGGGAAGGATCGATGCGGGTGGCAAGTGACTGTGGTAAGCCATAAAAAGCACCATGGGAAAAGAATGGCTGGAGACAGATGGGGGCCAAGCTAGGCTGCTTGCATGTGGGTATGGGTGTGTGTGTGTGTGTGTGTGTGTGTGTGTGTGTGTATGTGGTCTGTGTGGGTGTGTGTGTGGTGTGATGTGTATGTGGCATGTATGGTGTGTATGTGTATGATGTGTAGTGTGTGTGATATATGTTGTGTGTAGTGGGTGTGTGGGATGTAGTGTGTGTGTGTTGTGCAGTGTGTATGTGGTGTATGTGTGTGTATATGGTGTGTGTGTGTGTATGTGGTGTGTGTGTGTGTATGTGGTGTATGATGTGTAGTGCGTGTGTGGTATGTGTATTGTGTGTGATGTGTGGTGTGTGTGGTGTGTGTGTTGTATGTGTGATGTGGTGTGTGTGTGTGTGTGTGTGTGTGTGTGTGTGTGTAGCCAAAGACAACCTTGATTGCTGTTCCTCTGGGTTCTGGCCACCATTTTTTCTTCTTCTAAGACAGGATTTTTCACTGACCTGGAGTTTCCCAAGTAGGCCAGCTGACAGCCCAGCAAGCCCAAGACCTCCTGCCTCTGCCTCCTTGGTGCTGAAATTTAAGCATGTGCCAAGATGTCCAGTTTGTTTTATGTGGTTCTGGGATGGAACTCATATCATGATGTTTAGGAGGCAGATGTTTTACTAGCTGAACGATCTCCCCAGCTCCCACCTTTTTTTTTTTTTAAGACAAAGTCTCACACTGTAGCCCAGGCTGGTCACTTGAACTCAATGTAATCCTCCTGCCTCAGCCTCCTAAGTGCTGGGATCATAGATGTGAGCCAAGACACTCACTGAGGAATTACTATCTTTTTCATATATTCTTTTAAATATCTGCCTTTCCTCTGGTTCTCGCCTTTATAAACAAGGACTGAACATCAATGATGTCTACCTGGCTTCTGCACCCGGCATCCATTACCACAAGCGCCCTCCCCAACCACTCTGCCAAGAAGACATAGCATACCCTTCCACAGAAAAGGAACCCAGAGTTCAAAGGGTGAATCTGTGACACAAAGTCAACATCACTAAATCATTGGCTAAGCTGAGATTGTCACAGGTGCATAAGAACTGTTGGGAACAGAAGGAGAGGTACCTAGAAAGCCAAGCTCGACCAGGCTCTAGAAGACGAAGTAAGGGAGGAGAAAAGCTATCATTAGCTATCATTGCCAGCGTGGCAAAGCAGCATGGGCTACACTGGTTCAAACACAGCCTCCTCTGAGTTTGGTTGGGAGGACATTTCCCAGCTGACTTCTGCCTGATGGCTGTTCCTTATAGCAAATACCAATCCTGTTGAGAACTCGGGGCTCTGTCCAGCAGCAGCTGGAGTCTCCACTGGGGCTCCATGTCCTTCATCCAGGTCAAGAGGAGCTCAGAGAAGTAGGTGCTCAGAGCTGGGCCACATCTCAGCTACGTCCTCTTCCAAGGTAAGGAACCCCACCCCCAACAAGCCGGGAAACGCAAATCTCCTCTTAAGTGGATCCTATTTAAGCCAAAATCAATGTAATTAAAATAATAAGAAATAAGACCAAAGGGTACCCCCCACTGTACTTAATTATGGGCAAGATGAGGAAAAAAAAAAAAAAAACCCTCTGGTGCAGGTTATTGACAAGCCACAGTCCTGAAGGGAGCTGAGGAGAGGGGAAGAGGAGAGGGGAGAAGGAGGGGAAGGGAGAAGGAGGGGAGGGGAGGGGAGGAGAGAGAAGAGGAGTGGAGGGGAGGAGAGAGAAGGGGAGGGGAGGGGAGGAGAGAGGAGGGAAGGGGAGAGGAGGGGAGGCCGGAGGAAGAAGGGAAGAAGGGGTGAGAGGAAGAGAGGGAGGGTGGAATGAAGAAAGGGAGGGTAGAAGGGAAAGAGAAAGAGGGAGAGGAGGAGGAGGGGGAAAGCCCAGTAGATGGCTGTCTCAGCAGACAAACGTAATCTGCACAAGCCAAGAGACCTGAGTTAAAGCTCCAGGGCCCATGTAAAGGTGGAAGGAGAGACCTGACTCCTCAAAGCTCTCCTCTGACCTACGCATGTGCACAAGCTCACTTGCGTACACGAGCATGTGTGTGTACACACACACACACACACATACACACGAACTCACACACTATTTATACATATTCAAACCTGTACACAGAACATTTTTTAATTTAAAAAGCAAAGGTGCCATTATTGCTTCTTTTTAAAGGCCTTTAGAACGAAGAAGTCTGATCAGGGACCTAGGCTCTTGGGGGAAGCCCACTCATTCTGAATGCTGTGCAAGAGATGAAGACTTGGGAAATCCCAGTCACTGGGACCCCCCCCTAGGACTCCCTGGTTGCCCTCCAACAGCTTTCCCAAGAAGAAGAGAGAACACATAAAATGTCACAGTCCAGTCCACTGGAGAAGGAATCTACCCCCAGTGAACATTAACACATGTCATAAGACACCTTAAACCTATTAAACCCCTGGACACACCAAAGAGAGGGGGTTCACCTCATGATTATTGTTATAGCTGTTATCATAAAAGGAGTATCCTGAGCCATCTGGAATCAGGTCTGGAGGTAGACTCTAGACCCCCTTCCTGACTTAGGTCCCAGCAGGTGGCCCCAGCAGGTGTCCTCAGCAGGTGGCCCCAGCAAGTGGCTTCAGCAGGTGTCCTCAGCAGGTGGCCCCAGCAGATGGCCCCAGCAGGTGGTCCCAGCAGATGGCCCAGCAGATGGCCCAGCAGGTGGTTCCAGCAGGTGACCCCAGCAGGTGGCCCCAGCCTGTTCCCAACCTTAATGCCCTGCTGCTTCCTCCTTTCTCCTGATATCTTCAGATCTTCTGGAGTCTACTCTGGGTTTCTGGCCTCTGTGGCTTAGAGAACAGGACAGAAGTTAGAAACAGACATGGACACCCAGGGTCCTGTGGTGGTATCTGAGCAAACAAAGGGCATCCATAAGGGTTTTCATGAGGGTAAGACATTAACCACTTCCCCCTAACCTCACCCCTCTGCTATTGCAAGTCCTTTTTCTGTCATATCTCCTCACTCTGCACTTTGCAAATCCTCCCAAGATTTTAAAACAAGGGTCTGGCTAGCAGTGGTGCTGTACACCTTTGATCCCAGAGCTCAGGATACAGAGACAGGCGGATCTCTGTAAGTACAAGGCCAGTTCAGTCAGTGACATGCTTGTCACACATACATGAGGACTTGAGCTCCACCCACAGCACCCACACATATACAAAGGGTACGGGGGATATACAGTATCACATAGTGGGGGGGTAGAGACAGGGGGAATCACTGGAGCACCCCCATAGCCAGCCAGAATATTCAAATTGGCAAGTGTCAGGTTTAGTGCGAGACCCTGTCTCAAAAGATAAGGTAAACCCTGTTGTATAGCTCACACCTTGAATCTCAGTACTCAGGAGGCAGAGATAGGCAGATCCTCAGTGGATTCAAGGCTAGCCTGGTCTACAGAGTAAGTTCCAGGTCAGTAAGACCCTGTCTCAATCAATCAATCAATAAATCAATCAATAAAACAGAGAGTGTTTGGGGAAGACACCTGATAAGCTACTTTTGGCTTTCATTCATATGCATTTACAAGTGCACTTGCACATATACCCACATGTATGCACATTTGTACACGGTGGGATTCAGGGGCTAGAATGAAGCTCAGTTCATAAAGTATTTGCCTAACATCCACAAGGCCCTGGGTTCAATTCTGAGGGAAAAACAAAAAAAAAAAAAAACCAGGCATGGCGACACACACCTGTAATCTCAGCATTCAGCAGGTGGAGACAGGAGGATCAGAAGCTCCAATCCATCCTTGGTTAGATAATGAGTTCAGGATGAGCCGGGGCCACACGACACTTGTCAAAGAGTGAAAGGAGAAACAAGGAGGGAGGGAGGGATGGAGGGAGGGAGGGAGGGAACCAAGACTACACCATAGTCAATTTTATCCATACATGACTCTGGAACACAAAAACATTGTCAAGAGACCACGGACGTCTAAGACATGCATGAATATGATACATAAACAGCAGCTCTTCCACAAAATGGTACTTTTCTACCGCAGCTCTTCGAGATGAAGTAAAGGCATAGATTTCACCAGAGTAAGTAACTTTTTATAGACTGGGGGGGGGGGGGAAGTACACTTTCATCGCTTTTGAACCAACAGACTAGATGCAAATGAGTGAACCGCTTTCAAGGTGATTGGCTGTCTCAGCTTCCTTGTCATAACAGAGCAGGCTCAGTGGATGTGACTCGTATCCTCCTGAGTCCCGAGAAGATAAAAGACTAACAACGCTACTAGTGAATAATGAGATGCAGGCTTTATCCGTGAATGTAAGGCCACCACCAAGCCCAGCCAGCACCCCATATACGTGTGTTCCATCCACCGCTCTGTATAATGTGAACCAGCCTGCCAGAATGGCCCGGTGTGTAAATTAGACATTTTGAAAGGCTGCATTAAGTCTTTGGGGCCACCGGGGTACCTTTTACCGCATTGATGCCACTCTTCAATAGACACAGTCTCTTCTCCATCTGACCTGCATTTTGATGACAATCTGATGGAAGGAGTAGCTAGAACGACCCTCCAAAGCTGAAACTAGACCGGGGGGGGGGGGGGGGGGGGGGACAGGGAGATGGAGAGTCGCAGCTGCCAACCCACCGTGGGCATGGGCTCCTCAGAGCCGCTTCTGAAGCAAGCTGTCAGTCAAATGATAACTGATCCAGCCTCAGTTTCCAGAGTGACTTCTCTGTGCCAAGCACACACAGGGCTGACTCCTTCCAAGGCTGAGAGGAAGGTGCGCTATACATCAGGGATGCTCTGCAAGAGACAAACGAAGAGAGGAAGCAAGGCATGTTCCAGAACACTGCACAAGGTGGTGATCGTGGAAAACAGTGCTTTTCATGGGCAGTATTTAAAGGATAAAAATGAGTTTGAAAATGGCTACTCTCCACCAGGCAGTGGTGGCGCACGCACGCCTTTAATCTCAGCACTTGGGAGGCAGAGGCAGGCGGATTTCAGAGTTCCTAGGCCAGCCTGGTCTATGGAGTGAGTCCCAGGACAGCCAGGGCTACACAGAGAAACCTTGTTTCAAAACAAAAAACAAAAAAAAAAAAAAAAAAAGAAAAGAAAAAAAGAAAATGGCTACTCTCCCACATAACCTCTGGAACATAAGGATTTTATTTTCTTGTGGCTATTTGTGTTGTTGTTGTTGTTGTTGTTGTTGTTGTTGTTACAAGGTCTCACATAGTCCAGGCTGCCCCTCAAACTCTCTGTATAGCCAAGCGTATCCTAAGCCCCCTCTGTTTCTCTTTCCCTAGGGCTGGGATTACAGGCATGCACCACCATATAGAGTTTCAGGTGGTGTTAGGGATTGAACCCAGAGCTTTGTGCACACTAAGCAAGCAGCCAATCAGGGTTTCTGCAGAAGAGAAGACCGGACAAGAAGTAGCAGAAAAACAAATTTTTATCTACTTCATTTTCAATGTACAAACATACCATTGATTCACTAAATATGTTTTTACTGAAAACCTATATGCCAGGCATAGCTTCAGAGTCTAAGCCGTGAGGAGCAGTGGGCAGAACAAAGTCTACCTTCTGGGGTCTTGTACCTGATGGAAAGACAGATAATAAGCAAACGCACATGCTATCCTTTTGTAAGGAGATGACATCCGTGCAGTAAATTCTGGGCCCTGCTTGCTCAGGTCAGAGACAGCCTTTACGGTCACTACACACAGAAACCTGGGGGAATTATTTCACACTTTCTGGCTCCCTGTTTTCATCAGTAAACTAAGATAAAACTGACAAAACCTAATCCACAGAATTGCTATGTGTGGTTGAGTGTGTGTGTGTGTGTGTGTCTTAGTTTGGGATTTACTGCTGTGAATAGACACCATGACCAAGGCAACTCTTATAAAGGACAACATTTAACTGGGTCTGGCTTACAGGTTCAGAGGTTCAGTCCATTATTATCAAGGCGGAAGCATGGCAGTGTCCAGGCAGACATGGTACAGGAAGAGCTGAGAGTTCTACATCTTCATCCAAAGGAAGCCAAGGAGCAGACTGGCTCCCAGACTGTGGCTAAGAGGGTGGTCTCAAAGCCCCACCCCTACAGTGACACACTTTCTCCAACCACATCTATTCCAACAAGGTCACACCTCCTAATAGTGTCACTCCCTGGGCCAAGCATATACAAACCACCACAGTGTGTGTGTGTGTGTGTGTGTGTGTGTGTGTATGTTTTGCTAACACAGATTCCCTCTTCATAAATACAGATCAGACAATGAACACTTGATGCTTGTGCCCAGGAGTTGGATTCAGTTCCCATCATTCACATTTGATGCCCTCTTCTGGGCTCTACAGGCTCTGAACATATGGTACCTATACAAACAAATACACGCATATAAATGAAAATAAATGTTTAAAGTTTAAAGTTGATGATATAGGATCATGCTTGGAATGACAAGAGAGCACTTTTAGTGTTAAAAGTGACTGATGCACAAAGGAAGAGGAATGGTAGGAGACATGATTGGTGAGGGGACCTCCAGCCGATGCTTTCTGGCCTTGAGATGCAGAGCAAAAAGTCAGTGAAGAGTAACAATATATCTCTTAGTTTCCTTGTTTACACAGAAGACCATCAGAAAAGGAAAAAAAGAATTGCCATATAACCCAGCAAATCCACTGAGCATGGATCCAGAACTGAAAGTTAAACTTGGAGAGAGATTGTGTTCCCACTTCACAGCACTCAGGACTGCCCAAAGGCGTCAGCCCAAATGTCATCAACACCTGAATGGATGGAACAAATGTGGTACGCCCATGTCGAGGAATACTACTCAGCTTTACAAAGGAGGGCAGTCCTGATAGAGACCACACGGACGATCTTGGAGGCATTATGCTAAGTGAAACAACTCAGCCCAGCTCAGCAAACACTGAATGTCCCTGAGCAAGTCCAAGAGTCATAGGCGGGGAGACGGAAGCAGAATGGCGATCACCAGGAACTGAAGGGGAGAACTCTCAGTTCCTGGATCCTGAGTTCCAGGACTGCAAGATGAAGAGCCCTGCCGGTGTGAACCCCAACATTCTGAACATTCTTCCTACTGTTAAACAAGAACTTCAAAGCAGTTAACGCTACTAAGTCCTTGCATATTTATCACAACTTTTTAAAGTTAATATTAGGATTTTTTTTTAAAATTTTTATCTTGAACACACACACACACTCACTCATTCACCTGCCTAGTATGTGAAGAGGTCAGAAAAGGGCATCAGACGCCCCTGGAGCTGAAGCTTCAGGAAGCGTGAGCCAACAAATGTGGGTGCTGAGCACTGAGCTGGATTCCCCTGGAAGAGCAGTATGTGGGTGCTGAGCACTGAGCTGGATTCCCCTGGAAGAGCAGTATGTGGGTGCTGAGCACTGAGCTGGATTCCCCTAGAAGAGCAGTATGTCCCACCGGACCCCTTTTCACAACTTTATTTTTACGATTTTATTCTTTTTTTTTTTAACATAATTTCTTTAGTGCCCACTGGTATTTTGCCTGCACATGTGTGTGTGTGAGGATGTTGAATTTCCTGGAACTAGAGTTACAGACAGTTGTAAAGTTGACATGCACTCCAGAATTGAACCCAGGTCCTCTGAAAGAGCAGCCAGTTCTCTTAACTGCTGAGCCATCTCTCCAGCCCCATGATTTTATTCTATTTTTAATGATGCGCAGAGACCCAGGGTCCAGAAGAAGGCGTAGGATACCTCAGAGCTGGAGTTACAGGGAACCAAACTCTAGTCCCATACAAGGGCCATGTGTGCTCTTAACCACTGAGCCGTCTCCACAATTTCTAAAAAGCCCTGCTCCACAAGTTCTAAAAGCATCTTCCTCCTCATCTGGAAAATAAGACCCCAGTTGGAAATATCACTTAAAACAATCTGGGTTTTACTCTCTCTGAGGCACCTGTGGGTCCCCTGGACTCAGCTGGGTGGTTCTTCTGCTCTGTGGGATCCCACTTTAAACAGCAGACACACAAGGATAAAATGGTAGAATGTCTTTGATGTTCACTCTCATATCTGTCATCCTTGTTGGAACACTGAAGAAACCAGCATCAACTGGGGACCCCAACAGTTAGGCCTCTTGCTCCATGACATCTCAGGACCAAGCTCCTCCCTCTCCCTCTCCCTCCTCCCTTCCCTCCTCCCTCTCCCTCTTTCCTCTCCCTCTCTCTCTCCCTCTTCCTCTCTCATTTCTGTTGGGTTTTGTTTGTGTGTGGGGGGGGGGGGGTGGTACATCTTTTTTGGCTTTGTTTTTCTTCAAGACAAGGATTTTCTCTGTAGCCCTGGCTGTCCTGGAACTCACTCTGTAGACCAAGCCGGCCTCAAACTCAGAGATGCAGCCTGCCTCTGCCTTCCAAGCGCTGGGATTAAAGATGTCTCCCATCACCGTCTGTCACTGCCCTCCCCTTCTCCCTGAATCAGGTTTTTGGCTACACATCTGTGGTGATTTGAATAGGTTCAGTGCCCATAGACTCATGTGTTTCAATGCTTGGCCATAGGAAGTGGCCTTAGGAGCTGTGGCCTTGTTGGAGGCGGCTTGTCACTGTGTAAGTGGGCTTTGAAGTCTCCTATGCTCAAGCTCCACCCTGGAATAAGAGCCTCTTCCTGGCTGTCTTCAGATCAAGATGAAAAACTCTTGGTTCCTCCAGCACCATGTCTGCCTGCGTGCTGCCTTGCTTCTACCAGGATGATAATGGACTGTACCTCTGAAACTGTAAGCCAGCCCAATTAAATGTTTTCTTTATAAGAGTTGCCTTGGTCATGGTGTCTGTTCACAGCAATGAAACCCTAAGAAAGTATCCCATACTAGCCTTGAAGTCAGCACATAATAGCTCAGGCTGTTTTTGAACGTGCAGTCCTCCTGCCTCAGCTTTCCGACTGCTGGGATTATAAAGCACGTGCCATCACACACAACTTCATGTAGTCTCTTCACCTAGAATCTTTAGCCAAATATTTAGACTTCATTTAAATAAGTTTCAGCTGCCAGACGTGCCTAGCCTTCTTGATAGGTGAACAAGAAAGCTTAGTACTCCATCCCATAATAGTCATGAGTCCTAGAATTCAATGGGGTAAAAACCACTTGGAGACTTGACTCTAAGGAGAACTGGTCCTTTATGGGCCTCCTTTAGCCACTAGCCACACAGGAGAGCATTCTAGCAACCCAGGGGAAACATAACAAAGCTCACACCTAGACAGTGGGGTTTAAGTGATGGGAGCCAGAGTGGTCCACCTGGAATCCATTTTGAGAGCAGGAGCCTCTTTTGTTGTTGTTGTTGTTGTTGTTGTTGTTGTTGTTGTTGTTTTTCTTAAAACTCAGCCTCTCTGGGCTTCTGCTTCCTGACCTAGAAGATGAGATCAATGACAGCCCCCTGCTCTGCTCTGTAAGGTCAAAGCGACAACCGTGATGTAACAGCAGCTGTCTGCAGATGGTTACCCATGCCCATAGTTATGGGGAAGCCACACACGGTGCAATCCTGAAATGTCTTTCCAGTCATAGGCCCCTGTGACTGAAAGCCCTTGGCCAAGTCACCTCACCTGCCTTTGTCCGTGTCTTTCTCTGTGAAGGCGGCCTGTAATAAGTTGGCTGCCTGTGCCATCATTTTTGCAAAACTCAATCACAAAGGAAGAACACACTCTTGAAGAAAGGTGTAGCATGTCAGATAGGAGATATCATTACTGTATCAGCAATTACAGACCCACTATCCAGGCAAGGGGAGGGGCAAGAAGAATAGGGCAAGGCCCATTACAATCCACCCTTTCTGGAGAGACCTAGGACTTCCAGCCTGGAGAGACAGCACCAAGAGCTGCTGTAAAACACATCCCTTTTTGCCAGTCAGTCACTGACTTGGCATTAGAGTTGGTGAGTCATTCAGATACAAATGTATATTTGCAAGCTCAGAGGGAAAATCTCTTGTTGCTGGATGTTTCCCCCAGGCAGGAAAGCTAAAGGGTAAAAATGCACCAACTGTAACACAGAAGGAAAGAAACAGCAGGTCCCAGTGGGGACCCGAAAAACCCAACAGACATCAAATCTTCACATTGGAGACATTTCCCCGGACAATGGTGGCACACACCTTTAATCCCAGCACTTGGGAGGCAGAGGCAGGTGGATCCCTGTGTTCGAGGCTAACCTGGTCTACAGAGTGAGTTCTAGGATCACCAGGGCTACACAGAGAAAGCCTGTCTCAAAAAAATAAAAATAAAAATAAATAAATAAAGGTTGAAGCTATGTTTCTGGGTCCAGGAAGGATCTAGAAGCCAGAGCAAGAAGGGTAAGACAAGGACTCTAGTCCCACTGGCCACAGAAATCCTTTGGGTCCTAAGGTCTCATCTGAAAGACACCCGCACACCCAATACTAAGCAGTGTTCAATGTATTCCCTGCAGAAGAATTAAAAAAACAAAACCAACCATGTAATGGTTGTGCAGATGTGAACTGGGGTTCTAAGAGAGGGAAAGGCAGCCGCTTAGACACTCACCCACCTCCTGCAGGCAGGGGAGCACTCATACACTAAGGACAGAAACAGTCCTGGCTTTCAAAGAGTACTTCTGTTTTTATTATCATGTAAGGCTGTAGTCAGTGTTGAATGATAATAAGAAACCCGCACGGGGGAGGGGGGTTGCACCCAAATCAGAGGCATACACAATAAAAATGCTATTATGGACTTTTGTGAATATAAATAGTTCTTAAAATGAGGCTGCTAAGACTGGCATCTCCGATGCTCCCTGGAAAAAGAGTCCGGGTTATATATTCCAGCATTTGCACTGGTCACCAGGTTCAGCTGGATACTGCAAATCGAGCCGGCTAATTCTTCTGCAATGAATATCAAATGCAGTCTGGTAGTGGGGCAAAGGAAGGCGATGTGGATTGAAGTGAAGGGCAGATGAAGGGCAGAGGGAAAGAGGGCTGAAGAAGACAAAGGGTGGGGATAAAATGGAGCCAGAGCCGTGTCCCCAGGAAGCCTGTTGAAACAGCTGTCCCTCGTGGGATCTAAAGGTGTTGTGCAGCTGCCTGGCTAGCTCAGGCAGTAGAGCATGGGACTCTTAATCCCAGAGTCATGGGTTTGGACTCAACACTGGGTAGTACTTGTGTTTGTCTGGGTGAGTTTTTACATTCGATTCAAATTCATTGGGGTGAACTTGAATTCACCCCATGAATTTGGCTCAGTTGTTAAGAGAAGTTGTTGAGAAAGACCTAAGTTTGGTTCCCAGCACCCACACAGAGGCTCACCACCTCCTCAGGCATACACGTAGTGCACAGACACTCATACACATAAAGTAATCAAAATAAATCTAAAAAGAAACCAGTTTTTTAAAATTGTTTTCCAGTCTGATCTACAGGGGAAGTTTGAATACAGCCAGGGCTACAGAAAGAAACTCTGTCTTGAAAAACAAAACAACAAAAAATTTGGGTTTGGGGTTTTTTATTTTATTTTTTGTTTGTTTTGGGTTTTTTTTTTTCTTTCTTGAAAAGATGCACTTCCTAGAACAGTCTTAGGTATAATTCTGGCGCCAGAGCACCCGTTGGTTTCCCCTTCATTCTGGAGAAGGAATTGCAGGAATTAGTGTGTGCGCACAGAAACAGAACAGTCTCGGTACAGATGCTTCACTTAAGATCATTAGCACTTCACGTGGCCCTGAGCTCCACTAAGGGATCCACCATGGAGGTCAAAGGTCCACAGAGCCTAAGGAGGGCCCTGTGGCAGTGGGGGATATAAACAGAGGATGCTGAAGTCAGACTAGGCTGAGAATCCATCCAGCTGACCCACTGGAGAAGGGCACCTGCAGCCAAGACTGATCATCTGAGTTCACTCGGCAGAACCCACATGGTGGAAGGAGAGCTCCGACTCGCAAAGGATTGTCCCCTGGTCTCTACACACGTGTGTGTATATGCTCCGTGCCCCTAAATAAGTAAATATAAAAACTTTGAAAAAATTCAGAGAGCCAGGTCAGTCCAAGGCTGGAAACAAGGGGTAAAAACACCTCTGTGCGTCCTTCCCATCATCAAGGCACAGAGCACCTGCTCACTAGGGCAGGGTGCGAGGTGGGTGGTCTTGGGGACCCGAGACTAGTAACTGGCGGTTGGAGAAGCCATAGGAGTCTGCCAAGGGAGTTGGCATCTTATCGGTCCTGTTACCCGCTGGCACTGGGTCCTCAGGGCCTGAGTAAGAGATGGCTACTGAGAAGCAGGGCCTCTGAGGGCCCTAGAGGAGGACTCAGCCCAGTCTTCTTGTCCCATCTTGACTCTATTGGCCACTGGTGCCACAGTGTGCAGGTGTCTGAGCCATCCCTCCACTGTGCCATGTACCCGTCCCTACTGTGTCCTGTTCGGTCCTCTCCTGCCCTTTCTACCCTCCCCACCTCCTCCTCTCCTTCATTTCAAGCTCCTTGGCCCATTCTGTCTTCACAGTTTCTTTCATTTGTCCAAGTCACCACGATGTGACCTCCAGACTGATCTCCTCTAATACATCGTTTGGATCACACCTTCCCTCTGGTCAGGAGGTCAAGAGAAAGGCCACATAGGCTGCACTGGCAGAGTCACAGAGCTGCAGTAATCCATCCCTTGGGGAGCTCACGACATGCTCCCATACACTCCAGAGGCCAGGCATGGAGCTATGGGATTTGGTCTTGCTCTGGCCCTTTCTTGCTATTCTCTTATTCTTCCATTTGGAATGAAGGATGGTTAATCTGAACCAACATATGCTGGAAACATGTAACTCAAGGTTCTTGTTGTTTGGTGAAGGTTTTGTTTGCTTGCTTGTCCCTTGTTTTGCTTTTTGAGACAAGATTGAATGTAGCCAAGACTGGCCTCCAAATAACTATGGAGTCAAGGATGACCTTGAACTCCTGATTCTCCTGCCTCCTCCTCCAAAGTGATGGAATTATGGTCATGCACCACCACACCTGGTTCATGTGGTGCTAAGGCTCAAATCCCAGGGCTCTGAATATGCTAGACAAGCATGCTACCTACCAATTGAACTATGCCACCAGCCCTGTAACTTCAGATTGGTTTTTTGTTTTGGGGGGGGGGGGTTTGGTTTTTTTGTTTGTTTGTTTGTTTGTTTGTTTGTTTTGGTTTTTCGAGACAGGGTTTCTCTGTATAGCCCTGGCTGTCCTGGAACTCACTCTGTAGACCAGGCTGGCCTCGAACTCAGAAATCCGCTTGCCTCTGCCTCCCGAGTGCTGGGATTAAAGGCGTGCGCCACCACACCCGGCTGGTTTTTGTTTTTGTTGTTGTTTGTTTTACAGGCCTCAGAATTTGCTTGGTGTCTTAAAAGTTCTTTATTGCTGTGACAAAACACCATGACCCAAAGCAAGGGACGCAGGGATTATTTTATTTTACAGCCTGTAGGCCACCCTGCAGGGAAGTCAGGGTAGGGACTCAAGGCAGGAACCTGGAGACAGGAGCTAATCCAGAGGCTACGGATAAGTGATTCTTGTTGACTTGCTCCTTGTGGCTTGTTCAGGTTGCTTTTCCCCATCCGACTCCCCTTGAGGCTTGGTTTCTCTGTGTCGCCTTGGCTGTCCTTGACCTGATCTGAAGACTAAATTGACCTCAAACTCAGAGATCCACCTGCCCCCGCCCCCGCGCCCTCCCCCCCTTCCCCCCCCCCATCTCCCAGGTGCTTGGAGTTAAGAGTGTATACCACTATACCAGGCTGTTGCTTTCTTATTCCAACCAGGACCACCTGCTCAAGAATGGCACTGTCCACAATGCCTTCCATATCAATCACTAAATAAGAAAATGCCCCAGGCTTGCCCACAAAGGCATTTTTTTCCCTCAGCTGTATTTCTCTCTTTTCAGATAACTCTAATTTGTGTCACGTTGGCAACACAAAACAAAAACAACCAGGACCCCTGGTAGCTTAGAGGAGACGCTGGGCTTTTGAGTCACATTGGAATTGTTAAGACCATGGAGGTGATTTGGCTATGAGTTTTCTGGGGACCAAGAGAGAGATCATTATGGTTTAGACAAGGAGTCTCCCCAGTGGGCTCAGGCATGTCCAGCGTAACCGACACCTGGTGGGATTAGAAGAAGCGGTAGGCTCCTGAGGACTCTGTCCCAGCCAATCCAGTAGTCCCTTGATGGAGCCAAAACATAAGGGCACTACTGAACGTTGATAAAGTCAGAGGTGGGGCCTGTTTGGAGATGAAGAATGCAGGCTGCTGGGAGTGTGTGCTTCAGGGTCTAGCTCTGGCTCCGCCCCGAATTCCCCTTTCTTCTGTTTCCTGGCTGCTGCCGTGATGTGAGCTATTCTGCTCCCCCTTACTTTCCCACCATGGCAGATTGACGCCCCCAAACTGTGAGCCAATATAAACCTGCCCTTTCCTCCAGATAAATGGGTATCCTTCCTAGGGCTCTCCACTCCCCGGACTCTGAAGACCCTCCCCACCCCGCCTTGTACTTCCTGGGCTGCATTCAGTCACAGCCCAAGCCACGTTTCCCGCTTCCATGGCCACGTGACTGCTGGTATCTCCTATCTGCTTCGCCTAGACTCGGGTCAGCCTTGATCTCTGTTGCTCAGCCATCAGGCACCTAAAGTGCACAGACAGTATACTTAAGAGTCCCTGCCATAAGCTGGCAATGACTTCTCCCTACATGTAACCCCTTACACTGCGTGGCACCACCGCTGAACACCTTTTCTCTGTGTATCTTGTACTTTTTAAATACTCTGTGTGTCCATGCAGTCTTCCATGTGCAGGCACTATCCGCATGATTGGCATGTGTTCAGCCATGCATTTGCTTGGGCGTGTGTGTGTGTGTGTGTGTGTGTGTGTGTGTGTGTGCGTATGCATGTGTGCACGTGTGTACTCCGGGAGACCAGATGTCAATTTCAAGAATCTGCCTGCCATTGCTCCACACCGTATTCTTTGAGACAGGATCTCTCATTGCACCTGAAACTTACTGTTTCAGAGACTGGCAGGACAGCAAGAGCCTGGGATCTGCTTGTCCCCGTGTCCCCAAACCAGGGCTGGGGTGACGGGTGTGTGCCACCCCACTTGGCTTTTGTTTCTGACCTTAGAATCCTAACTCCAGTCCTTCAGCTTGCATGGCAAGCCCTTAACTGATGGATCCATCCCCCTATCGCCACATGATATTTTATGTGTCCTATCCTAGAGCCCTAAACAGTTGTCCAGTTAGGAGAAAGCCTGGGGAAGAAAATGACCTGTTTTGTATACATGTATTTTTTGGGCGTACAAGCTACACCATGGCACACATATGGAGGTCAGAGGATAATTACAGGAATCTGTTCTTCCCTTTGCCACATGGTTCCTAGGAGACGGAACTCAGGTGGTCAGATTTGACAAGGGCCTTTACCTACTAAAGCATAGCTCTGCCCTGTGCTTTTATTTTTTTAATTAATCCCCCCCACACACACAGGGTTTCTTTGAGTAACAGACCTGGCTGTCCTAGAACTCACTATGTAAACCAGACTAGCCTTGAATTCACAGATATCTACCTGCCTCTGTTTCCCCAGTGCTGAGATTAAAGGTTAGAACCACCAGCTGGTTGATTGGTTTGCTTGCTTGCTTGCTTTTTAAAGATCCCCAGTTCTTGAAGTTACTATGTAGCCAATTTCTGTCCTGTCTCTACCTCTTAAGAGCTGGGATGGGAGGTACTCACCTCTAGGCCAGGCTAAGAATATTCTTCACTGACTTCTACGAAGCCTCAAGACTCAGTTAAGACAACATTCTCTAAACCCAAGGCAGGCAAGTGTTCTGTGCCCTCTGACCTCTACCACTCAACTCAGATTAAAAATTCAAGAGCTTCACCAAAACACCTGCCACGGGTCAACCCAGCAAAGAAATTTTGCAAAGTTGCCAGCTTCTAACCCAATAAGGTTGAGGGTAACTTTCGCTCATGACATGAATCTACTACTGGAGCTACGACAGTCTCGAGTCCTAATGGAGTAGAAGCATGTCCCCGGCCCCACGAGAACACACACACACACATCCCTGCACACAGACAGAGACAACTTAATAAGCCCTGGCGGGATTTTGAAGCTTCTCTCCCCAGTAGCCCGTGGAATTGAATTTCTGCTCTAAGTGCATACGTGGATATGCGTTTTCCATTACTTGTTTAGGCAGACTATAAAACATTACTGTTAGAAGAGCCACCGATTTATGAACAGGTTGCAGGCTGCAGGTTTGTTTGTAAGCTATTTGAAACTTTGAATGTGTATTTTTTCCTGGAAGCAAGAGTATTTAGGTTTCCAAACAGGCACCCACTTAACCCACAAAATGCTGTACTCTAATGCAAAGAAGCAATCTTCATTTGAGTTTGTAAACTCTGCACAAAAGTCTTCAGTGGCCACGGTGCAGTGCAAAGGCCATGGTGCAGTGCAAAGGCCATGGTGCAGTGCAAAGGCCACGGTGCAGTGCAAAGGCAGAAGAGGGGGTAGGCATGGGAAGATGGAGAAAGACAGACACTTTCCACATAGCCTTTCTGTAGGGTCAGCCATCCTCCAGTCTCTAGTAGATGGCTTCCACAAGACAACAGGCCGAATGTGCCAACCAGGAAAAGCCAAAACCCAAATCTGTATGTGAAAATTGCAAACATTTTTCAAAACACTGCTGACGACGAGCAAGACTCAGCACGCATGCTCAGTGAGGTTACTGGTTGGGAGAGAAAGTATTTTTATTTCAGTAAGTCAACACCAGAGAAGTGTTTCCTCACTTCTAGGGAGGTGGGTGGCTCATCCTGGGCACTCATCCCAGGACAAGGCTCTTCTTTGTACAGAGAAGTTTCATGTCTCTGTGGCACTAAAAACCGAAAGCTGACAAAGGGTGGCCGGCTCTGAAGCTATCCTCTTCTGGTTCCAGAACTGACTTTGAGGAGAGAAAATCTGCGTGTGGAGGCCAAGAGGTTACAGTGCAGTGTCCTCCTCAGTCTCTTTATTTTTAAAAATCATTTTTATCTTTATTTATTTTTATGAGTCTGAGTACATGTATGTATTGCACTGTGTACATACCTGGTCAGAGGAGGACATCAGACTCCCTGGAACTGGAGGGATAAATGATTGTAGGACATCTGGTCGGGCTAGGAACCAAACATAGGTCCTTTGCAAAAGCTAGTCTTAACTGCTAAGCCCTCTGTGGCCTGCTACATCATATGTTCCTTTTTGTTTGAGACTAGATCTCTCACCAAACCTGGAGCTTGCTGGATGAATGGCCGGGCATCCACAGGAATCCCGTCTCTGGATTCCCAGAGCTGAGATTTCAGGCGTGCTAGGGATCTGAACCCACACCTTCATGCTTGTGACAGACACTTTACCAACTGAGCCCCCTCTGCAGCCCCCTCCATTAACTTTCTGATCTGTCACAGGTAGGCGTTTGGGGTTTGCGGAAGTTAGTGTCTTGCTTTTGTTGGAGTCTTAGCTTAATTCTTGCTTTGCTATTGTTGTTCCATGGTTTCTGATTTGCTGTTGGTAGTGATTTTGTTCAAATGGGGGTCTACTGTGCTGTCAAAGCTGACATTAATCTTGCTATGCAGCCCAGGAGGACCTAGACTTAAAATCTTCCTGCGTTTACCTCCTGAATGCTGGAATCACAGGCATGTGCCACCATGCTCAGCTCTGTTTTATCTGATTATAAATATGATATGGGTTCACTATAGCAAATTTTAAATTCCCCCCAAAAGTAATCATGGCTATTAACTTATTTTTCTATTTTTCACACTTTTTTCATTATTCAGGCAAAGTAGATTAAATGATACCTCATGTGTATGTGTCTCTGTCCTTATCTCTGGAGTCTGTGGACATGCCATGCCCTAATTTAAACAAGGGTCTTGGCAGATACAACTAAGTTAAGGCTGTTGAGATGAAGAGATTATGCAGGTTGTCCTAGCAGGTTCAAATTGCAAGGGGAATGACTTTCTTAAAAAAAAAAAAAAAAAAAAAAAAAAAGACATATGAGCTGGCTCAGCAGATAAAGAACATGCTTGCTACATAGCGTGAGGACCTGAGTTCAAATTCTGAGCACCCATGTGAAAACTAAGTGTGGACAAATGCCTGTAAACCTAGCACTAGACAGTAAGATAGGCACACCACAGGGGCTTTCTGGCAAGCCGGCCTAGCCAAGGCATGGTGAACAACCAGTTCAGTGAGAGGCCCTGTCTCCAGGGAATACGGTGGAATATGATAGGGGAAGCCACTCCACATACCACGCTGACCTCTGTAGCTGTGCACAAGCATATTTGTGTATACACACATACACGCACACGGAAACACATGGGCAAAAGACACACAGGAGAGGAGGACGCACTGTGACTATGAGTCTGGTGTGGCTTCAGTGGAAGAGTCCTGGCAGGCTCCGCAGCTAGAAGAGGCAAGGCACCCTCTCTATTGGCCCTTTTGGATAGCACCACCCTTGGGCTAATTGTTGGTGCTGTTGCCCGGGTCTTCAGTTGCTCACTGGTCCTCTAGGGTTTGAATGACTCACAACCCATCAGCAGGAACGGAGATAGTTATGGGTTACCCTGTAACTGCACATGTGGGGCCTGAGCCAATCATTGCTCCTCAAAGCTCATATGGATCGCTTACGGGTGGCTGAGGACCTCTGGAGCAGCCCATGGATCTTAGAACTACCTCATCCACTGATAGCTTGCCTGCATCCTTTGAAGGCTTCTCTGTCAGCCAGGGCCAGTGACCCTGAGGGATTTGAGTTACTGACTACTTAATGCCCTTTACTGACTGTTTAGATCCTAAGCCGGAGCTACCATCCTGGTGATCCAGCATAGCACTAGGCTAAGAGTATTGGCCAAGCTGAGCCTCCATGAGGCCACCCCAGGCTCAGCTGGAATTGCTGCCTGGCGTCCTGACACTTGGACTCTTAACCTAATTAAGTGGAGGGACCGCAGGCCAGACTTGCAATAACCTCAATTGAGGAGATTATATCTTGGCTTGGTGCCCCAAATCTCCTCCCCCACCTCTGTCCCTTCATGGGTGGGTGGCGGGTACACACATGTGTACAGGTACGTGTATGTGTACGTGCTGAGGTCAGAGGACAATCTTGACTGTCATATTTTGAGGCAAGGCCTCTCATTAGCCAACTAGGCTAGACTGACTGGCCAGCGAGCCCCAGGAATGTGGCTCTTTCTTTGCCTTACTACCTCTGGGATCACAAGCGCACACAGGTTGTTTTCGACATGGTTTCTGGGGATCGAACTCGGGTCCTTGGGTTTGCAAGGCAAGGCTTTCCAGACTAAGCCCTGCCTTCAGCCCTCGGTATCAGAATTCTGAATTACACTCACAGACTCTTTGGGACACTTGTCCTGCTCGGAGCTCCACAGACAAGCTCCACCTTTTCAGTATGTTGTTCCTACCTTGTCCTTTGAGAGTTGTCCATAGAATTTCCCTAAATTCCATGTTTGGCCTCGAGGAGAGTTCAGTCTGAAGTTCCTCCTGTGCTGGGAGAAGTATCTGAGTAATCCTCCTCCACTCCTCCTCCGTTCAGCCACTCCCCTCCCGTAACTTCCCCTCCCACTGGCCCTGGAGGTCAGACAAGCCGCTCAGTGGATGCAGCCTTCTGAGAGAGTCCTGCCAGACTTTGGATTTCTGGCCACCAAAACCATGACAGAATAATTCTGTTTTCCCAAGTTTGTGGTAGTTTGTTTGACACAGCAGTCCTAGGAAGCAAATCCAAACAACACACAAACATTTGTGACAGTCAGCTTTTTTTTTTTTTTTGGTTTTTACGAGACAGGGTTTCTCTGTATAGCCCTGGCTGTCCTGGACAGTCAGCTTTTCATCACTGTGACAAATCCCCAGGAGAAACGACTCAGATAACAATGAGAGACTTGAACTCATGGTTTCAGTCCATGGTTGGCTGACCCCTGTGTCTCTAGCCCAGTATAACACGACACGAGGGGACAGATTGGGGTCTACCTTCCTGAGGTTGGGATCTGGAAAAAAGCAATCTAAGTGAGAGCGGGTTTATCTGAGCTCCCAGATCAGAGGTGTTGTTCTTCGTGGCAGAGAAGCCATGGTGTCAGAGCGTGAGGTGGCTGGTCACAGTGCAGCTGCAGTCAGGAACAGAGGACAATGAGAGATGATGAGTGACAGTATTCATTCACTTTCTTTTTTTCCAGCCCAGGCCCCAGCCCACAGAGGGAAGGTAGGTCACATCACCCCGGGGAACCTGATCTACAAGGTCTCTCACAGGCATGCCAACAAATAACTATCAGACTAATCCCTGCCCTCGATGCGTAGCTCCTTTTGTAACTTTTTAAAAGTATGTTTGTGTTTGTACGGATGCCCAAAGGGGACAGAAAGTACTGGATCTTCTGGAGTGGGAGTTACGGGAAGTTTCTCTTTGCCCAGATTGGGTGCTGAGAACTGAACTCCAGTCCTCTCGAAGAGCCATGTGCTCTCCTAACCTCTGAGCCATAGCTTCAGGCTCAATTTGTTTTTCTTTAAGTAAACTATGTCTGGAGAACACAACTCAACAAGACCTGCCTTTTCCCTCTCACTGATACAGTGTATTCTGAGTGTGCTCTGTCATTGGCTTCCCAGATTTTAAATGCCTTAGGGAAACAATATTGCAACAAGCTAGAGATCGCCCTGTTCCCTTCGCTACAATTGAAGTCATTGTGGTTGTGTGGATAAACATATATATGTTTGGACATGCACATACAGATCTACTTAAGGTTGTTACTTCTCCACCATGTCTGGCCCTCCACTTTCTGCCCTCAGAACTGAATGTGACCAAGTAAGCGCTTTGACTGGTGACGTATGGACAGAGGTCAGTGGTGTCCGTCAGCACTACAAGAAGAAGTATCCCACCTGCTTCGTTCATTTCCCCCTGAAATCCAGAGGCAGTCCCATTTGCCAGCTCTCTTGGTGAGCGCGACAGATGGACTAAGGGGACCCCATGGTTTGGTTGAGGAATCTTCCCATGTTGCTGAATCCACAAAAATCTCAGGGAGTTTGTTACTGTAGCACACCCCAGACAGCCACATTGGATTATAATATATAATACATATCTCACATGCACATGTTTCTGCTCTATTTTTTTAATGTATTTATTTTATATACATGAGTGTTTTGATCATCATATGCATGCAGTGCCTGTGGAGGCCAGAAGAGGGCGATAGATTCTGTGGCGCTGGAGTTATATACAGATGGTTGTGAACATGCTGGGAACTAAATCCAGGTCCTCTGGAAGAGAGGCAAGCGCACCTGACCCCTGAGCCATCTCTCCAGTCCTTTCTGTCCTTTTAAAATAAGAGAAATTACCATCTGCCAAAGCAATTCCACTTATACATATATTTCCAATAGAAAACAGCACAGTGGTACACCCCCATAAACTCAGTACTCTGGAGTCAGGGGCAGGAAGATCACCACATGTTCTAGGCAAGTTGGGCTACGTAGAGGTTTAGGCCAGCCAGGATCTCTCTAAAGCAAAAGATCTCTCAAAAACAAAATATTCTAAAATCAAATAGAATTCAAAATATGTCCACCCCCAAATTATCACATAAATGCTTATATTAGTATTTCACATAATAGTGGAAATGTGGGTTTTTCCAAACATCCATCAGTGGCAAATGAATAAAGCATGGTTTATCAATAAAATGAAATGCTATTCAACAACTTTTAAAATCAAAATTAATGCCATACACTATGACATGGGTAGACCTTAAAAACATTATGCTAGGAGATGGGTGTGTGGCTTAGCAGCAGAGCACGTGCCTAGAATGCACAAGCCTGTGGGTTTCACAGCCAGTGCTGAAGAGGAGGAAAGCCTACTCTAACTGGAGAGAGGGCTGTCACACAGAAGCAGATACTTCCACAATATGCCAGTTATAAATTCACAAAGTAAAATTATGGGTGCTTGGGTAAAAGGGGGAGGGGGTGATAGCTCAAAGAGTGGGGCTGGAGAGATGGTTCAGCAGTTGTGAGTACTTGCTGTTACCAGAAAACCCAGGTTCAGCTGCCAGCACCCATACCAGGCCACTCAAGACAAGCCTGACAGGGGATCTGACATCCACATCTGCCTTCAACAAGCTCTGCATGTATGTGGTATGCATACAGATACGTAGGCACACACATACACACATCAATAAAAGTGATTTTTTTTGAAAGAATGGGATTTATTTTCTAGATGACCAAAATGTACTACACTTGCCGTTAAACATATTTATGAAGAATTGAATATATCTGTTAATAAATAACCCATGATATATATATATATATATATATATATATATATATATATATATATTTATGATTATATAGGTAATATAAAAGGTATAATAAATAAATGTAGTTATTTGTGTTTGTATTTGGTTGAGTATATTTACAATTATACATATTTTTATTTCATTCCATTTTGGTGTTGGGGACTAACCCCAGGGCCTAGCACATGTAGCTCTACCACTGAGCTACACCCCCAGCCCTGAACTGTACCTCTGAAAGAAGCACTATGTGGTCCATAAAGCTGCTAACAAATTAAATAACTGTGGAAAAGAAGTTTAAGTATTGTGAGTAGTTTATCATGGCCTGCTTGGTGTTGATCAGCTATATCCTATTTACTTGGTTTTTCCTCTTTACTTTTCTGCCAGATGATGAATGTAACAGGCCATGGACAAAAAAAATACTCCATGTCACCAGGATCATAAATCTCATGCCAGTGTTAGCCAATAAGTAGGGTTTCCCGTAAGTCTGCATCCGCTAATGAAGAGGCCGACTTCAGGTTATTGTCTACACTTTTATATACACGGAGAATTACTGCAGTTCCAGGGCTCAAAGACTACCCCTTCCCTCTGGCTTCTGGATCAGGGATTGGCAGGTGCTGGGAACTTCAGAGAAAGGGAAGTGTTATGTGATCACTGTACTGCCTCAAGCTAATTAAAGAACAATGTTCCGGGGGACTGGAAGGGCACCAAAATGCCTTCCAGTCACAAAAGATAAGGCCTTGAAAGCTAAATGGTAAACAAGACAAGATTCTTAAGGTTTCTAAGATCTAAGCAGGTTCTCTCGTGGGCAAAAGAGTATGCTTCTAATCTCTTGAAGTGTGTGTGTGTGTGTGTGTGTGTGTGTGTGTGTGTGTGTGTGTGTACAAGCTCTCTACAGAGATGAGCTCTTCACAGTCTGCCCATCAAAACTCTGCATAAAAGGCATGCTGCCCAGGGCCCAGCTGCCCATTATGTCAGGCTTGCTCATGAAAGTCACCAGGTGAAGGAGGCTCAGAGAGGGCTGACATCTTTTTTTTTTTTTTTTTTTTTTTGGTTTTCGAGACAGGGTTTCTCTATGTAGCCCTGGCTGTCCTGGAACTCATTCTGTAGACCAGGCTGGCCTCAAACTCAGAAATCCTCCTGTCTCTGCCTCCCAAGTGTTGGGATTAAAGGCATGTGCCACCACTGCCCGTCGAGGGCTGACATCTTAAATTCACAATTGAGATCTTCAAGAGATGTTAGGAGTCCTCTCACCTAGCCCAGGGATTCTAAGAACGGGTCCTAATCTGGAGGACACAGCTCACCTCCTCTTTCTGAGATAGGATAGGATAGGAGTATGAAGTGTGGCCTTGCTGCCCTCTCCCAGTTGGGGAGGGGGCAGCTCTGTGCAAGGCTCCAAAGTGAAGTCTGGGCTCAGGATGATGACGCAGCGCTGGAGCCATGCAACCTTTCCTCACTGAGCCGTCTCAGTAGCCCGAGATTATTATTTTTTAATCATCTTGGTAGCTGGGCATGGTGGTGCAGGCCTAAAGTCCTAGTACTCAGGAGGCAGAAGCAGGTGCATCGCTGTGAGTTCCAGGCCAACCTGGTCTACAAATCGAGTTCCAGGACAGCAGGGGTTGCCCCACAGAGAAACCCTGTCTCAAGAAACAAACTAAAACAAAAAAATTAGTAGATAGAATTCTAAGACCCGAGCCGGGCGTGGTGGTGCACGCCTTTAATCCCAGCACTCGGGAGGCAGAGGCAGGCGGATTTCTGAGTTCGAGGTCAGCCTGGTCTACAGAGTGAGTTCCAGGACAGTCCGGCCTATACAGAGAAACCCTGTCTAGAAAAAAGAATTCTAAGACCCTCCAAGATTCCTGGCCCTTTGGTGTAGACACACTTTATCCCAGTTTCTTGTTCATATGAAAGTCTCGGTGGTGGTGTGGAGGGCCTTTCAAACAAAACTTAGATCCCAAGTGAGTGATGGCACATCCCTTTAATCTCAGTGCTCAGGAGAGTGAGGTGCATGGACTGCTGGGAGTTCACGGCTACCCCAGAACAGGTAGAGAGGCTCTGTCCCAGAAAACAAACAAATAAACAAACCAACCGTTAGGAATAAGTGCCGTTTCCCATTTCTGTCTGTACTCTCTTGCTTTTTAACCAGACATAAAAGTACCCCTTCAGGTGCCTTTTACTTTACTTATTAAGCAATGAAAATAAGCAGATGTTCCTTATTTGATTTATCCTAAACCTGGAGGTTCAGGATCCTGGTCAAGTACTCCTTGTTTTCTTTCCCGTTTCTCCTTAGACTTTGTTGTATTTCTATCCATCTCACAACTCTTAGTCAATTGACACAGATGTAAAATGTGATTTGCCCACCCCCAACTCAGATATGTGCAGTAACAAAGCAGAGGAAACAGGAAAGCTCTGTGTGATGAATTTATCCAGCGAAAAAAAAAATTTATCAAGACCTGCTGAAACATTCCTACAAGATGGACAAAAACTTAATCTCATCAAAGAAAATCAATCAAAAAAATTAAACCACAAGAGCAATGTTTCTATTTTTGAATTGTAATTGGCGAGCCAGGTGACTGAATTTTCTTCTACTCCGCCTCAAGACTCAGGAATCTCTTTTCTTTTTTTGTGTGTTAATCAATGAAGCTTAGCTTCTAATTAATGTGGAAGTATCCAGAATCTTGAGCTCCTTGAACAAAGGTTTTGTTAAAATACTAACCTGTTTGCTTGTTTCTTTTTTGTCTCCGGTAATTGGATACATTTTAAGAGTGGTATGTGAAAGGCCAAGGTTTTCACGATCAGATATTCCCACGAAGGGGATCAGGTGAGGGACTTAGTTTGGAAAAAAAAAAAAAGGAAAAAAAAAAATCGATGAAACAGCACCTCCTAGTGGTAGAACGCCAGAGTCACTGGTAGGTACAGTGGAAATTTGGCTGAGACCCTTATAAGTGTAAAATTAGAGCAAGTTAGCAGAACATCTCAGAATAATCATTGCAAACTGTGTTATTAGAGTTTCTTGAATGTTCCGAATGGCAAATCAAAGATTAATATTAACCTTCAACATATAGGAAATGAAATCTCCCTTAATACAACTAGCAAAGTCATCTCAGCAAGCAACCGCACCCCACTGCCGTGGTGTACAAGTGAGAGCAGTTGACTCCAGGTAATGGGGTAGTTGTAGACACGCACATAACCTTTAGAACCATTGATTCATTGGCATCGTGACCCAGAACAGAACGTCCTGTGCCAAAGCTCCAGAAGTTAGGTAAATGGTGAGATCATTAACTGAGTGTCATGGTTTCCAATTCTGTAGCCCATTGGGCTCCTGCGGCCAGCCATAAAGAATGTACTCTGAATCCTACAAGTCTCTGTGTTTACTAAGGAGAAGGCTATACATCTGGGTCAATGCTATAAGAATTCTGCAGCCAAGCCGGGCGTGGTGGCGCACGTCTTTAATCCCAGCACTCGGGAGGCAGAGGCAGGGGGATCTCTGAGTTCGAGGCCAGCCTGGTCTACAAAGTGAGTTCCAGGACAGCCAGGGCTATACAGAGAAACCCTGTCTCGAAAAAAAAAAAAAAAAAAAAGAATTCTGCAGCCATTCTGCTTAGGTTCAAAGTTGACTTTGCCACTCTCTTGCTGTGTGTCCTGGGTAGTTGATTCAGTTCTTCATACATCATTTCTTTTCCTGGAAAACATATTTTCGAACAGAAGTCAAGGTGGTGCTTCTAGAACTACATGCGAGAATACAGCAAGTATTAGTACAGACTGGGCATGAAGGCATACACCTAGAAGCCGAAGCAGGGGGATTGAAATGTGGAGGCCCTGGGCTGCATAGAGTGCCTTTCTCTACCCCACACCCAAACTGTTGTGCCGGGAAGGGTTCACAGCAAAATATGCCAGTAAGGGTTCATGAACACAGAGCCTACCCCCCCCCAAAAAAAAACCCACCAAGGAACCATCTCTAGTGTAACAGCATTAGGGTTTCTTTATTACAAGCTCGGGCTTAGGCTCTCCTTCAACCCAACCCTGACACAGCAGGACAGGGAGGGAAAGTGAGCAGCCCTGAGCCCTCAATAGGACACATCTTATAGAAAAACAGGAGCAGGTGAGGGGTGAGGGAAGGGGGTGTCCAGTCTGGCAAGCATCTAATAGAATGGCTATAAGCCAATGGGTGAGTGCTCTGAAGCAAGACCATATTTGATCACAAAGGGTCTGAAAGTACATCTGAAACAATCAGACTAATTTTTGATTAACTGTTGCTAGGCAGTAGCTAGGGAGTAACTCTGGCCAAGGACAAGCCATAGGGTCCTTTCTAGTACATGGGTACAGCTTGGGGTCTGCTGCAGGTCAAATTCTCAGGTTGTTGTTGTTGTTTTGTTTTGTTTTGTTGTTTTTTTTTTTCTTTAAGATGGAAGCCGTCCTCTCAAAAGAAAGAAAAGGAACCGACATGAAGGGGAAATGTGTTGGTTAATCTCAACTGCCAACTGGGTGAGCTCTAGACTCACATGGGAAAGTAGGCCTGTGGGAACTGTCTATGAGGGATTATTTTGATTAGACCCACTGAGGTAAAATTACTCACTCACTGAGCAGTACCATTACCTGGGAGGGATCCTGGGCTGTATAGAAAGGAGAATGTAACCAGAGTGCAGCCACCATCCTTCTCTGAGTCCTGACTGCAGACACATGTGACCAGCTACCTCACTCTCCTGCCTCCCTGAGGTACCCTCATGCCTACCATGAGGGACTGCTTCCTGGCACTGTGGGCCACAAAACCCCTTTCTCCATTAAAACGCTTCTGTTAGGTGTTCTGTTTCTTGTGTATGCATCCCCATGCCACAGTGTGCGTGCCCCAGGACAGATGTGACATCAGAAGACAAGAGGAGCCCACTCTCTGCTTGTAGGCCCTCAAGCTTGGCAGCATGGTCCCTTCACACTAAGCCATCTCAGCATCTTTTTTGGGGTATTTTATCACAGCAACAGAAAGGGAAGGAAGAGGACGGGAAAGGGGGGGGGGGAGAAACAGGAGGAAAGGAAAAGATGCCTAGAACAGTCCTTATCCTGCAGTTACCAGCCAAGAAGCCTCAGCTGGGATTAACTGGTACAAGGCAGATTGCCAAAGAGTTGCAAAGCTTGGATCATCTTTGACTCTTGGGATAGTACAAGCTACCTACCAGTGGTGCTCTCTTGATTTAAGCCAAATGGCTGAGAACCAATCAAAAGCAGTGTGTGGCCGTGAGAGGAGACTGCAGACAAGAAGAGAACTTCTGCATTCCTACCTGGCATCCTGCTGCATTGTTCGTGGTGTAGCAAGCATGTTGTACTGAAGTCAACATAAATAAGTCAATTAGAAGTAAAGAGACACAGAACATTGCGACGCTTGCTTCTGCAACGCACTCTCATCCTTTCCGCTCATCCTCTGGAATTTCTTCTGTACATTCACCATTCTGGGCCTCTCAGCCCTCAGCAGAGTTACCCCCTCCTCCCCAGGCTAATCTTTAATGAGGCTTAGGTTTCAATCCAGTAGACACTGAGTTCTGCATTCCCAAAGTGCTTCTCTAAGAAGGCTTGATGGTACTGTGGCTGGTCCTCAGTATAAGTACACTGATGATCAGACAGAGAAAGATGGAAGCTATACACCAGGGAAATGGAGCTCTGGCAAGAGATTTCCATTGGCCACAGAATGCTGGAAGCAGCCATAGTGTATTGCTATCTGAGCAGCCTGTTGTCCATCTACACTTGGGTTATCAGAGAAAGAATCAACCTAAGAGAGAAGCAAGCCATCAGATGCCCTGCCCAGTGTGGCGCTGTTGCCCCTACAAGGCCAGACCAGGGCATAACACACTGGTCCCCACCAGCTAGAGGACTGTATATTTTAGTATGACTGTAGAGATCCTATGACTGATGGTGTGCATAGTATCTGACGAATAGGTATTCACTTATCTGTTTTCAACACAGCCTTGCAACTCTTTTTTTTTTTTTAAGATTTATTTTATTTATTATATGTAAGTACACTGTAGCTGTCTTCAGACACTCCAGAAGAGGGCGCCAGATCTTGTTACAGATGGTTGTGAACCACCATGTGGATGCTGGGATTTGAACTTATTACCTTCGGAAGAGCAGTCGGGTGCTCTTACCCGCTGAGCCATCTCACCAGCCCAACTCTTTTTTTGTTTTTGTTTTTGTTTTTGTTTTTCAAGACAGGATTTTTCTCTATGTAGCCCTGGCTGTCCCGGAACTCACTTTGTAGACCAGGCTGGCCTCGAACTCAGAAATCCACCTGGGATTAAAGGCGTGCACCACCACACCCGGCCTTGCAACTCTTAGACAAGTATCTTAATGTACTCTACCAACTAAGCCACAGCTCCAGCCACCTCGTCTCTTTTGTTAACTGGAAGTATACATTGGTAATGACAGCTGACCTTGAACTCTTGAGCTTGCTTTTCCTTCCCCTGCCTGACAAATGTTCGGATTCTCATCTACTCAGACCCGAAAAGGGTTTATTTTGCCTGTACAGGAGTCCTCTGGTTAAGGAGAGACCAAGCTCTGCTTCCACAGTTGTTCGGGAACCTCAGAAGATAGGGGCTCTGCCATCTTTAATGTTGGGTTGCCAATGACCTGGGCTTTGGCATCTAGCTGGTACAACACTAAGAGAAAGCATGTAGGTAAGGACTTGGGTTGGGGAGTATTGTGAGACATTCCAACAAACAGTGCCATTATACTCTGACATTCTGCCAAATGGAACCCAGATACATGGCCACCACCCATCTCTCTGTAAGGGAGGCAAGACAACATGGGTCATCTGAGTCCCTAGAGAAAATATGGACATAAATTTGGCAAAGAGAGTTAGTCTATCTACCATAAGGGATCACATATGGAAGCAAGAGAAGTTAGGATTGCAGATGTGTAGAGATTCAAGCTTGGCTTGCTAGCTTATGGAGGGGCTTCTGCCAAAAGAGGTAGAATGCCCAAGCAAAGGACAGACAGTGAGCTGGACTAAAGCTGTCCCAAATAATGAGGCTGAAGCTGGTGGTGGAGTGGATTTAAGGCTGAGGGGGTGGCTAGAGCCTCCTGGTAAGTTGCCTATATATTCCAAACGTTCTTGTGTTTGCCTTCAGAGCTTGAAGAACAGCACACTTCCTCTGCTGGCTGTGTGGTCATGTGACTAGTTCTGGCCAATGGCAAGATCAACAGCATTTCTTCCAGGCAGAGTTATTTGTGTGAGGCTTTCTAGAGGACTCTCTTCCCCTTTTCCATTGAGCAACAATGCTCCGGAGAGATTCCCCCTCCACTAGCCTGGATCCTGCAGAAAGACAGACAAGTGACAGTCGGTACCCATGCAGCATCTTGTCCTGAGACACTGAGAATTTTTTAAATTAATTTATTGATTTTGGGGGAGTCAGATTTCAAGATAGGGTTTTTCCCTGTAGCTCTGGTTGTCCTGGAACTGGAACCCATTCTGTAGACCAGGCTAGCCTCGAACTCAGAGACCCTCTTGCCTCTGCTTCCTGAAAGCTGGGATTAAAGGTATGTGCCACCATCACACAGCTAATGTATTACATGTATGTGTTGTACAGCAAGTGCCCTTACCTGCTGAGACATCTCACTAGTGAAGAAACTGATTTTTTTATTTTGGTTTTGGATTTTTGACACAGGGTTTCTCTATATAGCCCTGGCTGTCCTGGAATTTACTGTAGACCAGGTTGGCCTGGAACTCAGAAATCTGCCTGCCTCTGCCTCCCAAGTGCTGGGATTAAAGGCATGCGCCATCACTACTCGGGTGAAACTTTTTTTAAAGTTTCATATTTCTGTAACATAAACTAGTTTATTCTGCCTGAAAGGCACTTTTTTTGGTCCAGGGGTCTCAGAAGGCCAACAAGACAAACTATCCAAACAACCACGCAAAAGGGCTTATTATAATAGATCATCATCATTTCCAAGAACTAAGGAATCATGTTCCTCAACATAATGTATAAAGCCAGGCCTGGGTGAGAATCCCAGCCCTGGAGAGACAGGGAGAAGGAGTGTGTAAAGAGCTCAAGGCTAGCTTTGGAGCCTGTCTCAAAAAGACAGCGAGAGAAAGGAGAGGGAGTGAGGCTAAGGATATGGCTCAGTGCTTGCCTGGAGTACACAAAGCCCCGAGTTCCATCCCCAGGTACCTATAATCTACAGGCAGAAGGATCAGAAGTTAAACTACATGGCAAATCGGAGGCCAACCTGGGTACCTGAGACCATCTCAAAAGTTATTAATTTCTACATTACTGCCCCAATTCAAACCAAGGAGATGGGCATTGGATTACTGTAATTAACTTATTCTCCGAGATAGCATCTCATGCATCCAGGCTGGTAGCCAAGAATGGCCTTGAACTTCTGATCATATTGTTTCTACATCCCCAAGTGATGGGATTATAGGCCTGTGTGCTCCCACAGCTGGGGGTGGGGTGGTCCGAGGGGGCTGCTCAGCATAGAACTCTGTGCATGCCAGGCAAGCACTCTAACAACTAAGCCACAGCCTTATTTTAAATACTGATAAAAATCAACTCTCAATAAAACTCTAGCTATGCTCTATTCCTTAAAGGGTGGTTCATTTGCAGACAATTTCAAGCTCCAAAGTGCTGAAGAGAGATATTAAAGGCAGATTAGTACCTAATCAAAGTCATTCCTCCAATCCCACAGCATCAGTGGCTTTAAAAAGATAGGAAGGGAACTGGGGAGGGACTGGTGGACAGTTACCTAAAGCATTTTTTATGTAGAGAACAATTTTGGCTACTCACTGTCCTCTGGTCTCTCTGAAACTGACTCCTGTATTAGACAGGGAGAACCTCTTTCGCTGTGGAGAGCTTTAGGGACCCTCCTTGCACTTTCTGGTGCCTGTATGCCAGCTCTCCATTATTTTCCTGTTTGTGCAAGTCTACCTTGAGTTTCACCAAGTGATTTGACACAGAGATACGAGGAGGGGGAGACCACGACTCTTTAGGGTGAAATGAGAGGCTGGTCCTGGTTTATTTCAGCTGCATTGGAAGAGGCAGGTGTTTCCAGCCAACTGGGCCAGCCACATTAACCAAAGGTTGCCAAGCAGTAAATTCCTTAGGTGCCAGCCCTGTGTTTTATTCACCAGTGAATAGTTGATGCTTAACCTGCTTTGAAGTTGAGCAGTTTCTAGCTTGAAGATTGGTTCTGAAACTTAATAACTAGGTATCCTTGGGCACTTAAGCTCCCTTAATGCAGTCTCACAGCCTGTAAAATGATACAAAGAAACACCCACTCCTTTGATTTAAGGAAGCTAAATGATACTCTCCTGTGTGAAGTTGCTAACAGTAGCTCCAGTGGGCTCAGTGCTTGGAGAATCCAGAGTGTGTGGTCTCCCAAGATACTGCCCTTTTTGTCAAACACTACAAGCACAGTACTTAGAGATCATGTCAATAGCGGCTTTAAGAATTCCTTTGCCCGAGGCTGCCAGCGCTATAAAAGTTGTACAGTGTTTACCCCAGAAGGACTGGTTTTCATTTTACTGTAGTGTTTGAATGTTTACGTATATTAAAATTTAAAATAAGCATATTTTGAAGAGGAAAACAGGTTTAGCCAGCAGGGTTACCAGCTTTTTTTTTGCTGAGCCTTTCAATTCTTTCAGATACTGCAAATACAAGGATGAGAAAACTCTATAGTTATTACCTCTGGGTTTTGTTTTGTTTTTGTAGGTTTTTTTAGAGACAGGGTTTCTCTGTGTAGCCCTGGCTGTCCTGGAACTCACTTTGTAGACCAGGCTGGCCTTGAACTCAGAACTCAGAACTCAGAAATCCTCCTGCCTCTGCCTCCCAAGTGCTGGGATTAAAGGCATGTGCCACCACCGCCTGGGCATTACCTCTGTTACTATGGCAGCCCTTCGCACACGGGCCTGTGGGTAGAAACAAAGTAAAAATAAATAAATAAAAATAATCCTTTTGCTCACGACTCTTAAACTAGCTGCCACATCCTACCCTCACACCGGAGGATTCTTTGGGTGAACAGATTATCTACACTTTTCCCGTCCGGGGACAACTAAGGCACAGAGAGGAATAAAAGGCGCGAGTAGGGCTGGGCCCGGAGGATCCTGGCCCTGGCTAGGTCGTTCCCGGTAGCGGGAAGGCAAACGCTGCTTGCTGCCTGCCCGACCAGGCCGGAGGGGCGGGCCTCAGGCCTCGGTCTCGCCTGCGCCTGCCGCCCGCCGCTTCCCGGCCACAGTGCCGGGCGACGCCGCCAGCATGCTGCAGAAGCGGGAGAAGGTGCTGCTGCTGAGGACCTTCCAGGGCCGGACGCTGCGGATCGTGCGTGAACACTACCTGCGGCCCAGCGTGCCTTGCAACAGCCCGCTGTGCCCGCAGCCCGCCGCCTGCCGCAACGGTCAGAGCCGGGGTGGACCGGGAAGGCCGGGGCGGGAAGAGCGAGGGAGGCCGGGGCCGGAGAGGGAAGCCGGGGCTCGGAGAGCGAGGGAGGCCGGGGCCGGAGAGAGAAGCCAGGGCTCGGAGAACGAGGGTAGCCGGGGCTCGGAGAGCGAAGGAAGCCGGGACCAAAGGAACGAGGGAGGCCGGGGCCTGACGTAGAGAGGGCTGCCGGGCGCGAGCGAAGGGAGCTGAGGCCTGAGGAGCGAGGGTGGCAGAGGCCCAAAGAGCAAAGGGAAGCCCGGCCTGGCGTCGCGATGGCGGCGGGGCCCTAGTGAAGGAAGCGGGACCCGAGGAGAGAGGAAAGCGGGAGGCTGAGCAGCGAGGGCGGCTTTGCGCTGGCGTCAAGGGCGGAGCCAGACCCTCGCGGACTGTAGGCAGCCGGAGCGAGCAAAGCCGGCTGGGCTCGGCGGTACTGGGGCAGCCGGGAGACGCCCTGGAGCATCCTCGGTGCTTCCCTCCCAGTGGTCGGCAGCAGGCAGGACCGGCCTCTGAAGCCGCAGGGGCGCTCCTCTCCGGACCAGCCTACTACAATGGCCCGACCAAGTGGGAGAGCCTGCAGGCACCGGATGCTTCGGGTTTTCCAGGGGGACCGAAGGGCGTAGGCACCTCCTTCTTTCTGCCGGGAAAATAGCTACTGGCACCTTACTCCTGAGCGTATTACGCTGGACATTTGACATTGCCTGCTCTGCTCCTGCCAGTACACAGACCCGCCAGCATGTCAGCCTCTTCATCTTAGGATTGGAGACAGTGTGGGAGATGCCGGGAGCTAGACTCCCCCCTCTTTTAGGCAGCAGGTTGCTGTTTGTTACCCCTGGTGCGAGATGAGCGTGGGGGGGGGGGTGTCTTTTCAGAATACATGATTGAGGTCACAGTTTAACCAAGGAGGTGTCAGTTGAGTGGAAGCCAATGGATTGTACAGCACATCCTTTCTTGTACATACTCCTCAACCCTAGAACCGTGTAGCCGTGTTCAGAAGCTTCAGACAGAATAGCTTTGGAATTGTTAGATACATACAAGTGGTTAACACACACATACAAGTGCACTCTTGCCCTTACATATATGTGTACACGTGTGTATATGTAGATATAGATATAATGATATGTAAGTAGCCAATACAGTCAGTGCCCGTGCATGTCCGTGATGGCTTAGTAGAAATTTAGCTTCTTCCAGGGACGTACTTGTTTTTTAAAATATCAGTCATCCTCTCGAAGAAGTCCTGGCAACAGCATAAACCATGTTGGGCTTGTATTTAATCACAGCTGAGGGGAGGGGGAAGCAATGGATCTGAACTTGGAGCCTCCACCAAAGTAGATTTGTCTTGTCTTTTAAAAACTTCAAGGTGAAATTAAGATGAGAAGTTATTTTGCACACCGGGAGCACTGTGACATTGAAATAGTCATAAACCAGGTTTGAAAATGTTACCTAATCGCTTCCACTCTGAATTATGTTTCAGATGGGAAGCTCCTGTCTGCTGAAGTGACTCATTATGTGATCCCCGACTGGAAAGTTGTCCAGGATTACCTTGAGGTCCTGGAGTTCCCGGAGTTGAAGGGAGTTATTTTCATGCAAACGGCCTGTCAAGCCGTGCAGCACCAGAGAGGCCGGAGGTATCTGTTTTGCATTATCTATTTATTTATTTATTTATTTATTTATTTTCAGTACAGGTTCCCCAGCCCCCTTTAGAAAAGGTCCCTTGTTAGAGGGGAAGAGGAGGAATTCATTATTTTGTCAGAAAGGATTTTTGAAACTAATTTGATATTCTCTTTGCTGGTGAGGAAGGCAGTAACATTTTATATGTGTGCTTCCACACCTGGCCAAAAGATCTGGCTGTAGATCAATACACTGCCGTGTTCCCCGGATGTACATGGTTAAGATTCTATGGTGAACTGGCTTCTGGTTTACATTTTCATAGGTAGCACAGTTATTTCTTCCTTTTATCTTTGCTAATAATATATAATATTTAATCTTATTCATAGGTAGATTGTTTCAGGAGCATTCCTTTCTTTGGGAAAGAATACTTTTAAATCTTATCTTCCTCTATTGTAGATACAAACTGTACTCAGTGATTTATTCAACAAAATTAAAAATAGCTCTTTCTGATTTTTAGATTAGTCCTGTAACTATCAGCCATAGTAATTGTATTTGCTGAATAAAGCATTTCTAATTGGACCAGTTTAAAATACTTGCCTTGTACCTAAATGAAAGAATGATTGCCCCTTTCTGTGCAAATTCCTTAGAATACAGTTTTGCTTCATTTAATATTTGGAAACTTTTATGAGAATAGCATGTTAGAATTATATACCCAAACCCTCAATACCCCAAGGTATTTAACAAGCAGAAACTGGATTTATTCTGTTTTTAAGATGTTTTGGTTTCTTCAGTCTTTGGTAGTAAAAGATAAAGTTTTCTTTATTTGTGTATGAAAATGATAAATTGTCCTTATGCTTAGTTTAGAGAAATATACATTGGCTAGAATGTGCATGGTTTTTTTTCCAAATTGAATATTTTAAAATGAGCTTGAAGTTGATTTTATTCAGACACAGACATATAGATGTTTACACACACAGCCAGGTTTAAACACTGCTGCAGGTGTCGTATTTCAATTTCTTTTACTAAAATCAATTTGTTGTTACCATTCAGCTCGCTCACACACCGCAAGCCTCTTCAACCTCTGTTTTCTAAAATGTTTTTAATATTAGGATTGTTTTGAAAACCAATTTCTGGGACAACCGAAAGCAAAGAGTTGGAATTTAAATGACCTTTCTCCTGAATGTTTCAGTAGTTAAGTTGACGAAGAGCTCCCGCTATTGGGTTTTGCTGTGCTCTTCTGTGCCTTAGGATTCTACAGGGGAAGCAAAAGGGGAAGAATTGGCAAGTAGGCCGCACCCTTCTGATTTTTCATTAGAGGAGCACTTTGTCAGCTTGCACTGTCGGTGACTTTAAGGTAAACCAAGTGCCAGGATACAGGCTTACTCAAATGCAAGAATAGCAGCCCTGTTTCTAGCAGAAAACGTTCTCCTGATACCCAAGAGCCAGGCATGGTGGCAGATACCTGTAATCCCAACAACTGTAAAGTAGAAGGTTCAGGAGTTCTATGTTAGTCTCAGTTATACAGAAAGCTTGAAGCCAGTACAGACTATATGAGACTCTGTCTTCACAAACAAACGTGCATAATTGTATCGGTATTTAGCTATAAATCTATTTATACTCTTTAAAACCAAATTAAACCCCTAAATTTAATGAACAACACAGTATTATAAAATCATAAATATATTACCTTAGTCCCTTGGTTTATAAAAGGAACTGCTTCTAGGACCCCAAGACTAACAAAATCTGCAGCTGTTTAGGTTCCAGCTATAAAATGGCATTGGGAGAGCTGGAGAGCTGGGCCAGCGGTTAAGACCATTTGTTGCTTGTGCAGAGGACCCGGGTCTGATCCCTCAACCACAACCGCCGGGCAGTGGTGGCGCACGCCTTTAATCCTAGCACTTGGGAGGCAGAGGCAGGCGGATTTCTGAGTTTGAGGCCAGCCTGGTCTACAAAGTGAGTTCCAGGACAGCCAGGGCTATACAGAGAAAACCTGTGTCGAAAAACCAAAAAAAAAAAAAACAAAAAACAAAACCAACCATCTAAAACTCCAGTTCCAGGGGATCCAATGCTCAATATGCACACATTCAGGCAAAATAGTCACCTATAAAATAAGGCTAATTTAAACTTTTAAAAAAACGAATCAATAAATAAAACTGTATTGGACTGACAAGGTGGCTCAGCATGTAAAGGAGCTTGCCACCAAGCCTGATGACCTAAGTTCAAGCCTCGCTCGGTATCCACACAGTAGAAGGAGAAAGCCAACTTTCTCAAATTGTCCTCTGACCTCCACCCATAGGTGCCCTGTGACATGCCCATCCTCCTCCAAGAAGATAAGTATAATAAAAATTGATTTAAATAATATGGTGCATGCAAATAATCTTCGCTCGCCATCTTGTAGGCTCTAAACCATCTCTAGGTTACTCAAACACCTAGCCCAGCCCAAGTGCTGCATTGTGCCAGAAACAGACAGGCAAAAGCACCCATTCTTCGTACAGTCAGATCTGTTATTTCTAGATGATTTCTATCTTAATGCAGTGCCCTCAGGTATGGAACATGAGCACACAGGGTACTGGCTCCCAGGCAATGTGATGGATGGTGTTATTTTAATGAAATGAAATGATCAGAGTTTCATTTAACAACAGAGAGATGTAACCTGTAATCCTGTTGTGTGGTTTTATATTTTGATCTCAGGAATACCAATGCAGAGAATGCCTGTTCTCATAAATAAACTGTAAAGAACAACTGAATAATGAAAGTCTTTGATTGTTGAGGATAAGCACACACCTGTCACCAGCGGTCCTCAAGTGCTTTTTTTTTTTTAAAGATTTATTTTATTTATTATATGTAAGTACACTGTAGTTGTCTTCAGGCATTCCAGAAGAGGGCGCTAGACCTCATTAAGGATGGTTGTGAGCCACCATGTGGTTGCTGGGATTTGAACTTATCACCTTCAGAAGAGCAGTCCGGTGCTCTTACCCGCTGAGCCATCTCACCAGCCCCCTCAAGTGCTTATTTAATGGAAGGGCACTCGATGACTCTGTGAGGTTCTCCACACCGTCATGCATTCAGATGTGCATAGGCTCATCCAGATGTTTATCCAGAGAGTGCTAGGACTGAGAACACAGCAGGAAACAATAGATCCAGTCCTGAGAGAGGGAATCTCGTCAACAGATGTAGAGCCAGGCCTGTAGCAGGCATTCTGAAGTACCAGGACATGGCTTAGCAGACCGGTGAGTGAATAAGGGAGGGCTCTGCTGAGTGAGCTGCCTACACTGAGCACTTGAGGAGGAGGAGGAGACCAGGCAAGGGAAAAAGCTTTCTACAAAAGGAGATTTCTAAGCCGGGCATGGTGGCGCACGCCTTTAATCCCAGCACTCGGGAGGCAGAGGCAGGCAGATTTCTGAGTTCGAGGCCAGCCTGGTCTACAAAGTGAGTTCCAAGACAGCCAGGGCACACAGAGAAACCCTGTCTCAAAAAAAAGAAAGAAAGAAAGAAAGAAAGAAAGAAAGAAAGAAAGAAAGAAAGAAAGAAAGAAAGAAAGAAAGAAAGAAAGAAAGAGAGAAAGAAAGAGAAAGAAAAGAGATTTCTGGCCAAGCATCCACGAGGAGGCGATGTGGTCCACTCTAAGAACTGAAAGGACACTAGGTCAGAGGGAAGGCCTCGTGGGCTTTGGGGACGTCGAGGAAGGATTTTGTGCAGGATAGCATGATATCAGGTGCTTGTTTTGAGAGTCCTGGAGGAAGGAAGGAGGAGGCTGTGGCTGTGGTACAGATGGGGTGTTGCAGTAGCCTCTTTTGTATTACTGTAACACAACACTTGAGGAAGGTTATTTTTCTTCTTTGTATAAAGCCACCAGCATTCAATCCTGGAACTCTACTTGATGATGTTGAATCCTAACCACTTCCCAGAATCAACACACCTTTGTACACAGGATTTGATTGACTTTCCACACTGAATATCTCACGAAGGGATGAAATTTCAGTGCAGTAGAGAACACATTCAAATCGTCTCCAAAACTATAGTGAGGATGCTGGCAGCTTAGACATGGATGGAAGTGGGTGTTCCCAAGACCTATTCAGTAGGTAGGAATCAATAACATTTTCTAAGTATGTAACCATGGGAACTGAAAATATATCTGTAACCATGGGAACTGGAAATACATCCATGTTGAAACTGAAAACACTACAGACATTCCTAGTGGATTCTTTTTATTTTAAATGTTTAGAGTGTGTGTGTACTCCAGTGTTTGTGTGTGTGGTATGTGTGCCATGAGCATGTGTGAGTGACAGCACACAGGTTGTCAGGTCTGCACAGTAGATCATTTTATCTCCTGAGCTCTCTCACTGGTCTTACTTAACAACAACCCAAGTGGCCTTCAACTGAGAATATTTAAGAAAACATGGTATATCCATAAAATAGAATATTATTCAGCTATAAAAGGACTGAACATGTTACCACTTAGATTGACCTTGAAATCATTATGCTAACTGAAAGAAGCCAGCTATATACATATATACATAAAAAATTTATATGTTGGAGCCAGCAGAATGGCTCAGGCACTTGCCACCAATCTGGGTTTAATCCCTGAAACCACATAGTAGAAGGAGAGAACTAATTCCTACAAGATTTCTTCAGACTTCCACGTTTGCTCTATGCCACACACAGGCTCATACACACATTAATTAAATCAACTAGCCTAAAAAATTTAATCATATACTTTTATTATACACAGATCCTGGGGTGTCCGAGGCCTCTAAAAGAACAACACTGATTTTAGTCAGCATTGCAGACAGAGTGCTGTATTAGCCAGTTTTCTGTTACTGTGGCAAATATACCTGAGATCACTAACTCACAAAAAAGAAAGGTTTATTTTCACACATAATTGATAGGTTCCAGTTTGTGATCTGGAGTTTTAGATGGTTGTGAATTTCCCTGTGCTTGAGGGATCAGACCCGGGTCCTCTGCACAAGTGACAAATGGTCTTAACCTCTGGGCCAGCTCTCCCAATGACATTTTATAACTAGAACCTGAACAGCTGCAGATATTGGTAGTCTTGGGGTCCTGGAAGCAATTCCTTTTATAAACCAAGGGACTGTGGTAATACACTTATGATTTTATAATTCTGCCAGCCTGAGGTCAGTCTGTGGGACACAGGTGATACAAGGAGAAAACCAGTAAGCTGTACTCTGACCTCCATGCACGAGCATGCACCTAAGTACAAAGTAAATAACTGTAATTCTTTATTATTCAGATTACAGTACGACTGTTGAAATATTCCAAAATGCAGTCCACAAAGTCCGTGAAAGTATTGGCTACCACGACTAGAAATGTAAACATAATAAAATTGTAGACACCTGAAAGAAGGACTAGGAGCCCCACGTGTAGTCTTTGAGAGTCCTAGTCCTCCTTTCAGCAAAGACAGGCACTGCTGAGTTCCTGTCTCCAGTTCTTTTTGCTAGCCCTTCGAGGGTATCACTAGCAGAGGCAGGTGTTGCATCTGTGGGCAAGGCCCCCATCAAATAAAAATCATAAGAAAGCCATCAAGCCCGGCATGGTACCAGGACCTTGCAGACCCACCGCTTGGGAGGCTGAGATGGAAGGCTTACTTGAACCCAGGAGTTCATAGCTAGCCTGCACAACATAGCAAGATAATGTACTTCTCCATCCCTGCCCCCAGCCCTAAAATTCAGTCTAATGAAGTTAGTTTAACCATATTCAGGAAATGGTTTGAAACATTTAGTTGATAAAGGTTTGGAAAAAAATCTAAACCTGTCTGTAGAATTTTTTTGTTTTGTTTTCAGTAAGACTGAAATTTTTGTTTTAAGAGAATCTCATGTAGCCCAGGTTGGCTCAAACTCCTTGTAACCAAAGATGACCTTAAATGTCTAATCTTCTTACCTCTCATGATCAAAGCTGTGCTCCACCAAGTCTGGCCTAAGACTGGAATGACTGCCACTACTCTGTCCAGGAGCTATGAGCTTCTCTGTGCTGGCTTCACCCAGGCTGCCGTTGCCTGATTCCATCAGAAACACTGCAAAGCCTGACTAACAGAAATTATGACTGTCTTGTATGTGTGCACTACTAAATTATAACCACAAGCCTACACATCTCCAAGAAGCCCCGACTGTCACACTCAGAGTAATTCACTGCTGAGTCCCTGTCTTCCCCATCGGCACGCTCCTGCCATTTGTCCATTTCCTTTTTCTGGCTGACAATTAGAAGCACACAGAGCCCTCATAGAGTGGACGGAGAGAACCAAGTCTGAGGGTTGTCCTCTGCCCTCCACATGTGCTCTGTGGCATGCACCACCACCACCCCACACACACATGCACCATACACACACAATAAAGTTAAGTACAATTTAAAATGAAGGTAATGTCAGATATGATGGCATGGTTTTTAATCCCAGCACTTGGAAAACAGGCAGATTCAGCTCTGTGAGGTCAAGGCCAACCTGGTTTACCTAGGGAGAGCCTGTCTCAAAAAATAATAAATGAATAAATAAAGTGAAGGTGATGTGTGTGGCTGTCAGAGGTAACAGGATTCTGAAGGTGGCACTTTGTTCGGGCAGGTGTTGCATCTGTGGGCAAGGCCCCCATCAAATAAAAATCATAAGAAAGCCATCAAGCCCGGCATGGGCTTGATGAATGCACACACACACACACACACACACACACACACACACACACACCTGAAAAGCATTGATCACATTGGCGTTAGTGTGCTTGTTGTCAGTGTCTCTGGCCTGGCATCAGTGCTGACACAGCTGCTGAGCCTGCCTTCCTCTTGGCCCTGCTCTGGGTTGAGTGCTGAGGACAGTGGAGCAATGCGTCCCCACTCCTCTCATTCGGGCTGCTTCTCTGCCTTCCTTCCATTTGTACCTGACTGTTCTGGAGCTCACTGTGTAGACCAGGCTGGCCTCTAACTCACAGACAGACATCTGCCTGCTTTTGCCTCTTTAGTGCTGGGATTAAAGGCATGTGCAACCATGCCTGGGTGAGAACTTGCCTTAAAGAAAATAAAAATTGGCCGGGCAGTGGTGGCGCATGCCTTTAATCCCAGCACTTGGGAGGCAGAGGCAGGTGGATTTCTGAGTTCGAGGCCAGCCTGGTCTACAGAATGAGTTCCAGGACAGCCAGGGCTATACAGAGAAACCCTGTCCAAAAAAACAAAAAAACAAAAAAAAAAAAAGAAAAGAAAAATTGATATTTCCTTAATTCTTAAGTGTCTAGTTTAGAGGCAGTGTGTCTGTCAGCACCACTGTGTACTACACCCAAGCTCAGAATTCTTCATCTCCCCACTGAAAGGTTGTACAACTTCAATACCACTTCTCTCTCCTTGACCCTTAGCCCTAGTAACAAGGCTACTTTCTACCTCCATGTATCTGCTCTAGATGCCTTACATAGCTGAACCACAATGTTTGTCCTTTTGTGACTGGCTTGCTTCACTCACCCTAGTTCATGGTTGGGACAACATGTTTCAGAATTCCTATTTCTTTTTTTTTTTTTTTTTTTTTTTAGAATTCCTATTTCTAAGGCCAAGTAATAGTGACATTGGATCATTTATTCCTTGTCATTCAGTTGTGTCCTTCTTTTAGCTGCTATAAATGGTGCCACTGTGAATGCGAGTGCCCAGATATCTATTTGAACCCCCTTTTTGTTTGTTGAGTTTTATGTTTTTATCTATTTGTGTGCTTATTCAGCAGGGTTTGGGGTTCACTCCAGGGCCCCTGCATGCTAGGCAAGTAAGTGTTCCACCCTGAGCTCTGTCACAAGGCTCTGGTGTTCTCTTTTGGACATGTACCCAGAAATGAGTTTGCTGAATCACATGGTAGTTCTGGTTTTGATTTTCATCTGGTCAGAATAGCTGTTTTGCTTGCTGTAGTCAGGCCACTGCAGGTATGGGCCTGGCCTGGCTAGATGGTGTCTCCGAGGGCGTTCAGTACAGTAGTGCTCACCCTTCCAGCCAAAGGCCTGGCCTAGGAGGGTGGTGCACATTTGCCGAAGGAAGGATGTTAGCCAGAGTGATCACTGTCCACAAATAACCAGAGTGAGTACAACGTCTTGGGTTGGATTCCAGTGCTACAAAACCAACGACCCAACCAATTCCCTTTAAAATAACTGCCTAAATGCTTACTGTAATCTCTCAGTTACAGGCTCCAGGAAAGCACCTTCTTAGAAGCTGACCCATGGCAGACTTGCTGTTTGGGCATGGTTCTGGTTCACATTGCTCAAAGGCTCTTAACTGGGAAAGCTTATACTTTCTGTTAACTGTCTGACAGATGGGTCTATTCCTACTTTATTAAATCATGGAGACTGCATAAATATAATTCACAGATAATCTCTTAAACTAATTTACTTTACATGACCTTTTCTAGGCCTGCCAGCTAACAGGAAATGTATAAATACTTAAAAATACCATTTCCCAACAAAGTAGGAACCAAAAGAAGGCACCAAGCTCTACTTGCCTCTGTGTACTACAGCTGTAATAGGACAGATCATGTAGCTATGTAGTAAAATGGCCAGGCATCTCTGAGGGAAAGCAGGAGGAGTCCAATTAATCTGCAAAGTAATTAATGAGCCTTCCTCAAGTGCTGGCAAGTAACAGGCAAAACTGAGAGCCACTGACAACAAGCACACTAACGCCAATGTGATCAATGCTTTTCAGGTGTGTGTGTGTGTGTGTGTGTGTGTGTGTGTGTGTGTGTGTGTGTGCATGCGTACCAGAGCATTCATGCATGCCACAGTGTGCATGGAGGGCAGAGGACAGCGTTGGGTACTGGTTTTTGCCTTTCACTTTGTGTCAGGCAGCATCACTTGTTCTGCGCTGCACACCCAGGCTGGCTTCTGGGGCTTTTCCCATTTCCATCCTGCAGTCTCCCAGCCTGGGCACCAGGATGACGTGCTCTCACCTGGCTTTCCTTGGGTTCTGGGGAGTTTGGACTGAGGTCTTCATGCCTGGATGGCAAGCACTTTTACCTGCTCAGCCATCTTCTCAGCCCTTATTTTGTCTTTTGAGACAGGTTTTCACTGTCTCCCAAACCATCCTCATACTCATGGTCCTTCTGCCTCAGTCTCCCTAGTGCTAAGTTGTTTCTTGGGTTTTAAACAATTTATCTCTCACTCTGAAATGTCTCATTTGTTTTGATCCTTGGCAGGAGTTGGCAGGAGATGAGTACTTGCTGAGTTAGATTTATTCTGTCCCCTGTGTTGCAGACAGTATAACAAACTGCGAAACCTCCTGAAGGATGCTCGCCATGACTGCGTTCTCTTTGCTAACGAGTTCCAGCAGCACTGTTACCTCCCCCGGGAAAAGGGGGAGGCCATGGAGAAGTGGCAGACCAGGTGCGCCCCGACTCACCTCGCCCTTCTTGGGGTCCTCTTGAACCTCCTTATCTGTGTCTCTTTGGAATCGCTGTGCACTATACAAAGTACGGCAGCAGCTCTTCTAGGACTGTGGTCACCACTGAAGTAACAATGTTTTAGACATGGCATCTGAAGACACAATTGTTAAACTTGGGATTGCAGAGATGAAGGTGCCCAGCCTGAGACTCCTAGATCAGAGCCAGGGCTGGAGGGTCCTCCAGGGGTGTAGAAGGCTTGACTTTGCCTTTCGATGACTTGATCAATTTAATGTCCTCAGCCAGTCTCACTAAATGGAAACTGTTCTAGAAAATGCAGTGACTTAGTTTAGGCCCGTCCAAAAGTACAGTACTTGCTCCACACTTGGGTGTGGGGTATTTGCAGAAAGTGGCTCCCCAGAGCAGGAGTGGAAGTGATGGCAGTGAGAGGGAGGAGCAATGGAGGGTGTGAGGCTAAGATGGGCAAGGAAGCTCAGCCAGGCCTGGAGAATGTCTCCCAAGGTAGCCCGAGGTAAGACCCCAGGCACTTAGCTAAGTGCCTCTAGGTGTAAATGCCAAGGGTCTTTAGGGTGGAGTGTTAAGTGCCACAGCCCTAATAAGAAAGGGAAACAGACTGCAGAATGGACCTTACAAATGCATGTGCTTCACTGTGAATGCAGTACAGTCCTGAGCCAGTTCTCCAGACCCACACCAACGCTCCTGGGGATATTCCAGGCTTATCGTGTAGCTGAAGCTGGCTTTTCTATCAGGTGGATACTTGTTCCTCCTCCTCCATAGTCATTTCCCATGTGCCCTGTAGCTTAGCCTCCAGTTAGAAAGTGTCACAAAGTGACAGAGTGGGGGAACTGAAAATGGTGCCTTGGGGACTTAAGAAGAGATGGGAGGTG
>LR749997.1:1023417-1059849 GCA_902729485.2 Mus minutoides
AGCCTTGCTGAAGGAACAAAGAGAGGGAGTGAGCTGTCCTTGGAGTTATCTCTGGGTCTCTGACACAGACAGTCAGGCTAGGTCTTCTTGCTAACAAAGAGCTTCTCACTGGCTGCATTCTCAGAGATTGGGAAACAGGCCTTGGGGGAGCATTCAAAGGCTGTACATTTCAGGGGGAAACACTTTGGGGTCTTTCAATCTGATGCCCCTCTTCTGGTGTGTCTGAAGACAGTTACACTGTACTCACAATAAATAGTAAGTAAATAAATAAATAAATCTTTGAAAATAAATAAATAAAAAGTAAAAATGAAACTCTGTCCAGAAAGAACCACAGGATGAGAGAACTAATGGTAATAGCAGCATTTGAACTGGGACTGTAGCTTGGTTTGTATAGCACTGGCTTAGCATCTAGAAGCAGAAGCCTCAAGCCAGGTGGTGCTCTCTACTGTGGGATGCTGGCAAGTGCTATGCTCATCTGTCAGCTCAGCCCTCTGGAGGCAGGTGCAGGAGGAAGAGAGATCTAACTCATCCTTAGTTACAGAAGTTGGAGGACAGCTTATAAAACATGAGTCCCTGTGCCAAATAAAATAAATGGTAAAAGCATTCTTATGACTACGATAAGAACTCTTATCATGACTATGGCATAGGATATGTAATATGGTGCAGACAAAACCAAAGATGGCATTTCCTCATATTAAGTAATTTATGCTTGCTATAATCAATAATTTCTCTTTTATCAGAAGTTGTTTTGTTTTGTTTTGTTTTCAAGACAGGGTTTCTCTGTATAGCCCTGGGTGTCCTGGAACTCTGTAGACCAGGCTGGCCTCAAACTCAGAAATCTGCCTGCCTCTGCCTCCCAAGTGCTGGGATTAAAGGCGTGTGCCACCATGCCCGGCTAGAATTTTTTTTAATTTAATTTATTATTATTATTATTATTTTTGGTTGAGACAGGGTTTCTCTGTATAGCCCTGGCTGTCCTGGAACTCACTTTGTAGACCAGGCTGGCCTCAAACTCAGAAATCTGCCTGCCTCTGCCTCCCGAGTGCTGGGATTTGGGATTAAAAGCATGCACCACCACACCCGGCTCTATCTATCTATCTATCTATCTATCTATCTATCTATGTATCTATCTAGGTTTTCAGGTTTCTCTGATAGCCCTGGCTGTCCTGGAACTTGCTTTGTAGACCATGTCAGGTACCTCACAACTGCCTATAACCCCAGTCCAGGAGATCTGAAGCCTGTGGCTTCCAAGAACACCTTCATTCATGTGTACATGCACACACATGCACCTGCACACAATTAAAAATAATACAAAATTAATTTCTTTTTTGGTTTTTTGAGACAGGGTTTCTCTGTTTAGCCCTGGCTGTCCTGGGACTCACTTTGTAGACCAGGGTGGCCTCGAACTCAGAAATCTGCCTGCCTCTGCCTCCCAAGTGCTGGAATTGAAGGCGTGCGCCACCACGCCCGGCAAAATTAATTTTTTTAAGAGCAGGACATGACACGCTCCTCAGAACTGCACCATCTCTCCAGGTCCCTGAAAGTTTAAAAAAAGAAAACTTAAAGGATTTACACAGAAGAGATTCTTCTTTTATTTTCTACTATTAAAAATTCCCTTGTTTATGCTCGACCGGAGATTTAATTTTGAACATCAACAGACTTCTCCACCAAATCGACAACTCTCGTGACCGACGAGAACGTCTCCTGGGTCTAAACCCAGGGTCGTAGTGTACCACCAAACGTGCCATCTGTTAACTCCAGGGGACCTGACACCCTTTTTGGTCTCCATAGGCACCAGTATGCAAATGGTACACAGGGCATACATGTTCTTAGAATAGCCATACTCATAAAATAAAGTGAAAATGGCTGGATGGTGGTGGCTTAAAATGGTAACAATGTCTCCCTCTTTTGATCCCAGCTGGAGGGAAGCAGAGGTGGGTGGATCTCTGTGGGTTCAAGGCGCCTTGGTCTACAAAGCAAGTTCCAAGACAGCCAGGGCTATAAAGAAAAACCCTAGCTGGGCATGGTGGCGCACGCCTTTAATCCCAGCACTCAGGAGGCAGAGGCAGGCGGATTTCTGAGTTGGAGGCCAGCCTGGTCTACAAAGTGAGTTTCAGGACAGCCAGGGCTACACAGAGAAACCCTGTCTCAAAAAAAAAAAAAAAAGAAAACCCAGATAGATAGATAGATAGATAGATAGATAGATAGATAGATAGATAGATAGATGTGTGGACATGGCTAAGGGCAAGCTCAGGAGTTCATCCTGTGAACAGGTTATCCTTGAGCAGTGTACCAAGGACACTTCATGCTACTTTTCTATTACATAGATGGCTATATAAATATGCTAATTATATCATAGTTTTGTGTCTTTGGGGGAGCTTTGTTTAGTTGTTAGTTTTGATTGGGTTTTTTTTTTTTTTTTTGGTTGTTTTTTTTTTTTTTTTTTTTTTGAGACAGGGTTTCTCTGTATAGCCTTGGCTGTCCTGGAACTCACTCTGTAGACCAGGCTGGCCTTGAACTCAGAAATCTGCCTGCCTCTGCCTCCCAAGCGCTGGCATTAGAGGCATGGGCCACCACCGCCTGGCCCTTTGGTTGGTTTTTGAGAAGGTCTCTTGAACCCAGGCTCCCTGCCAACACACTATATAAGCCAACTCTGACCTCGAAACCTAATCTTCCTACAGCTCTCTCCTGATAGTTATGTAATTTAAAAAGCACAAAATGAGAAAAAAAAAAAAAAGCCGGGCGTGGTGGCTCACGCCTTTAATCCCAGCACTCAGGAGGCAGAGGCAGGCGGATTTCTGAGTTCGAGGCCAGCCTGGTCTACAGAGTGAGTTCCAGGACAGCCAGGGCTACACATAGATACCCTGTCTCAAAAAACCAAAAAAAAAAAAAAAAGGACAAAATGCTCAGAGGAAATAATATTTTGTTTTACTTTAAAGAACAAAATATAGAGTCTTGCCATATAATTCTGGCTGGTCCAGAACTCTCTATATAGAGCTGGCTGCCCTCAATTGCACAAGAGACCTCTTTGCCTCTAGAGAGCTAGAGTTAAAGGCATGTGTCACCATGCCCAGCTTTTTTGTTTTGCTTGTCACATGAGAGGTGTTTCTCAGCCGGGCGTGGTGGCGCACGACTTTAATCCCAGCACTCAGGAGGCAGAGGCAGGCGGATTTATGAGTTCGAGGCCGGCCTGGTCTACAAAGTGAGTTCCAGGACAGCCAGGGCTATACAGAGAAACCCTACCTCGAAAAACCAATAAAAAAAAAAAAAAAGAAAAGTGAGGTGTTTCTCCCATTAAATCGTTTGTATTGCCAGAAGTGGTAGAAAATGCCTTAATTCACAGCTCTTGGAAGGCAAAGGCATCTTCTTGAATTTGAGGTTGACATAGCAAGTTCAAAGCCAGCCTGGTCAATAGCACTCTGAAAACCCTGTCCACCCCGCCCCCCTTGTTGCTCTTGAGGAAATTCATCATTCCAATTTCTATAACTTCAGGTGGGATTTGCGAGTTTTCAAACTTTATATAAATAAAAAATAATGGGCAGTGGTGGCTCATGCCTTTAATCCCAGCACTTGGGAGGCAGAAGCAGGAGAATTTCTGAGTTTGAGGCCAGCCTGGTTTACAGAGTGAGTTCCAAGACAGCCAGGGTATACAGAGAAACCTTGTCTAGAAAAACCAAAGAAAAAAAAATTCAAGACGAGAGAGTAAAAATTTACATATATATGCGTATATATGTATACACACACATACACACACACACACACACACACACACACACACACACACATATATACATCGAGAAACCCTGTCTCGAAAAACAAAACAAAACAAAACAAATACTAGTGAAAATTAATATATATAATTTTAAATTTAGGGGGCCATGGAGGCGTGGGTGTGGGAGAACACAGATGGTGTAGGTGTGGAAGCTGGAAGGGGGTGCAACTCGGGGAGCCTCCCCAGGCCCAGATCCAATGCTTTGAGTTTGCCCATCCTGAAATCTTCCCCAATCTGTGAGCTGCTGGAATTTGTCAAGGGGCAGGTCCTGTGCATCCCCAGAGGCAACAGTGGGATGTCTGAGAGTCTTAAATAGAGAGTCCCGTATTGATGCTGTTACAGAAGCTGGAGGCCTCGAACCAGCCCAGTGGCTCACTGCAGTGAACATTTGCAGGTAAAGCTGTTTGAGCAGAGGGCGCACTGTGTGACAACACACTGCAACTTCCATTGCCGCTATGATAACCTACTATGTGACTGAGAGGTGGGGAAGATGGAGGAACGAAGGAACAAGGTGAGCTGAGTGGTACCCGCACCAAAGGCTGCAGTTTATAGAGGAGTAAGTAGGTTACTGCTCAGAGAGTTCAGAAAGAAGGGTTTTTTTTTTTTCTGTTTGTTTACTTCTGATATTTTTTGTTTTGTGTTTGTTTTTGTTTTCTAATTTTTATCTCTATTTTTTAGTTTTCTTTTGGGGTAGAAGTTGTGAGGGAGGAGGGCAGATGTGAAAGGACTCGGAGATAAGTGGCATTGGTGTTCCTAATGTGAAATTCCCAAAGATTCAATTAAAAAATTAGATGATACAAAAATTTAGAAAACTGCTGAGTTGATTCAGCAGGTAGATGTGCTTGTCACCAGGCTGACTGCCACCAGGCTGACTGCCACCAGGCTGACAACCTGACTTCAGTCCCTAGAACCTACATGGTAGAAGGGCAGGACCGATTCCTGAAGGTCGTCCACTGACCTCCATGAGTATTCCACCGCAAGTGCACACCCACGCATATATATATATATATATATATATATATATATATATATATATATACATATATATACACAGCCCTGCACATATATGTAGACACATGCACAGAAATGTAAAAATGCTTAATTAACTTAGGTTAGTGTCTATGTGTATGTGATGTATGAATACATGTGTGTGCAGGTGTATAACTCTGTGTAAGTACAAGGACACTAGAGGAAGAATCTGAATACCCTGTTCTATCACCCACCACCTTAACCCCTGAGCCAGAGTCTGTCACTGAGTCTGGAGCTAGGTTGGTAGCTCCCCAGATATGAAGCACCACGGCCAACATGCAATTTGGGGAAAAGCGTTATTTTGCTTACACTTCCACATCCCAGTTCATCATCTGGGGAAGTCGAGGCAGGAATCTGGAGGTCGGATCTGAAGCAGAGGCCACGGAGGCATGCTTGCCTGCTCACTTGCTTGCTCCCTCTGGCTTACTCACCCTGTGTTCTTACACTGTCCAGGACCTCTCATCCAGAGGTAGCGCCACTCACATCAACCACCAATTCTAGCCCGTGTCAAGTTCACATAAGAGCCGGCAACCACAGAGTTCCCCGTCGTTAACAATAGTTTGTTGTCATTGTGTGTTGTTTTGTTTTTCTATGATGCTGGGACTCAAACCAGGGCTTCACAAACACAAGCTCTGTACCACCGAGTCACATCTCAGCCCAGACATTAACTTGGGTAGATGAATCTTTTGTGGGGGATTATAAATAATGGAAGGGGAAGAGAAGGAAATAAATAAATAAATAAATAAATAAATAAATAAATAAAATAGACCCTTTCACCTAAGATCATTGGCTTACATTTCTTTTTTTTTTTTTTTAAAGATTTATTTTATTTATTATATGTAAGTACACTGTAGCTGTCTTCAGACACTCCAGAAGAGGGAGCCAGATCTCGTTAGGGATGGTTGTGAGCCACCATGTGGATGCTGGGATTTGAACTTATCACCTTCGGAAGAGCAGTCGGGTGCTCTTACCCGCTGAGCCATCTCACCAGCCCCTTGGCTTATATTTCTAAAATTTATTAGTTCTTTTTTTTTTGTTAAAGATTTGTTTGTTTATTTATTTATTTGTTGTTGTTGTTGTTGTTGTTTTTTCGAGACAGGGTTTCTTTGTATAGCCCTGGCTGTCCTGAAACTCACTCTGTAGACCAGGCTGGCCTTGAACTCAGAAATCCGCTTGCCTCTGCCTCCCAAGTGCTGGGATTAAAGGCATGCACCACCACGCCCGGCTTATTTATTTATTTTATGTATGTGAGTACGCTGTTTTTCTCTTCAGACACACCAGCAGCAGGCATAAGATCTCATTACAGATAGTTGTGAGCCACCATGTAGTTGCTGGGAATTGAACTCAGGATCTCTGGAAGAGCAGTCCGTGCTCTAAACCGCTGAGCCATCTCTCCAGCCCAATTTATTAGTTGTTACTGGGTGAAATTCCTGGACAAGGAAGCCTTCTTGCCTGCTATTTCATCATATGGCTATGCTGCAGATGATGCAGTCACTTCTCTTCTGCTCATATCTAGGTGGTTTCAGATTTTAGCTATTTAAGCTATTTGTAGACCATTCTTCCACATAGTTTCATAATTCCCCCGCAAAGAGATTACTGAGTCAAATTGTGCAAATATTTTTGAAACCAAATTGTTTCCCAGAGAGCCTCTATAAATGATTCTTCTTCCAGCAGATGTTTACATGTAGAAACCCACCCACACCACTATTTATGTAGGTCCTGCGTGTTAGACACTATTCCTTCATGGTTTCATTTAGGACACTCAATCTGCTGTAGTAGCATAATGCTCATATTATAGGTGAACTATCTAGGTCTAGGGACTGTAAGTGTTGTTGAAAGGCACCTCCGTGTCTGCCTTTCAACAACAGGTACCTCTCCCACACTTGTATTCTTTGTAAATTTTACCATACAGCATTACATAAGGCTTTTTTTTTTTTTTTTTTTTTTTCGAGACAGGGTTTCTCCATGTAGCCCTGGCTGTCCTGGAACTCACTTTGTAGACCAGGCTGGCCTCGAACTCAGAAATCCGCCTGCCTCTGCCTCCCAAGTGCTGGGATTAAATGCGTGTGCCACCACACCTGGCATAAGGCTTTTTTTTTTTTTTTTTTTTTTTTTTTTTTTTTTTTTTTTTTCGAGACAGGGTTTCTCTGTGGAGCCCTGGCTGTCCTGGAACTCACTTTGTAGACCAGGCTGGCCTCGAACTCAGAAATCCGCCTGCCTCTGCCTCCCGAGTGCTGGGATTAAAGGCGTGCGCCACCACGCCCAGCTTAAGGCTATTTTTATGCGAATGTTTAAGGTACTTTGAACATATTACTGGTTTTGACATTGAACCTCAGGAATAGATGTCTGAATTAAAGGTATTCCTCAGGTCATGGTACATGCTCACAGTGGTTGTCCTTGTATTTCTTTAATCTTCATATTGGAGATTTTTCATTTCCTTTTTTTTTTTTTAATAGTCTTCCTATGTCACCCAGCTAGCCTGGAACTATGTCTCCTAAGTGCTGAGATTAAACGTAGGCAACTGAATGTCCGGCTACATCTGTGATTTAATAACACTGTGTACACAGGGGATGAAGCATATAAGACTTTCTCATCTTACCACTACAATAACTACTTATATTCACATAAGCACTTAATGTTACAATACTTATGAAACTCCTCCAAGTGGGCTGGAGAGCTGACCTGTGGCTAAGAGCACTGGCCGCCCTACTAGGGGACCCAGTTCTCAGCACTGACAAACTCACAACACACAGCTCACAAACACCTGTAACTCCCATTTCCAGGAACCCCACACATCCTCCTGAACCTGGAACACAGGCATGCATGTTGGCAAAGCACTCATATGTGTAAATTAAAATGTAAAACAATTCTAATTTCTAATTCTCACCTGTATGGACACCATTTGTATTATGCACTCAAAAAAAAAGTACATGGGGGGCAGGCTAGAGAGATGGCTCAGAGGTTAAGAGCACTGACTGCTCTTCTGGAGGTCCTGAGTTCAAATCCCAGCAACCACATGGTGGCTCACAACCATCTGTAATGAGATCCGATGCCTTCTTCTGGTGTGTCTGAAGACAGCTACAGTGTACTTATGTATAATAATAAATAAATCTTTAAAAAAATTCATATGGACCTGGGACTGGGGAGATGGCTCAATGGTTAAGAAGTCTGCCCTTCACCTGGCATGGTGGCGCACATCTTTAATCCCAGCACTCAGGAGGCAGAGGCAGGTGGATTTTTGAGTTCGAGGCCAGCCTGGACTACAAAGTGAGTTCCAGGACAGCCAGGGCTATACAGAGAAACCCTGTCTTGAAAAAAAAAAAAGTCTTCCCTTCCAGAAAACCTTTGTTTGATAGACATACTGTCTTAGTCAGGGTTTCAATTCCTTCACAAACATCATCNCTTGAAATGTAAATGAAGAAAATATCTAATAAAAGTTGAAAAAAAAAAAGCATGAGGACCTGAGTTTGATACCCAGAAACCACATTTTAAAATGCCAGGCATGTCCGGCAGTGGTGGCACATGCCTTTAATCCCAGCACTCCAGTGGCAGAGGCAGGCAGAGCTCGGTGAAAGAAAAAAAAAATGTCAGGCTTGACACAGCTTGGTGGGCAAGCACTTGAGAGTAGATAGGCCATGGACCTAGAGGGAAATCAAGTACTATTGATCTGCTGAAGGAACTTAGCAATAATGAATCCTAACAACTATATCTATAGGTGAGTGTCCCACTCAGCCTCGCAGAAGGCTTCCTCCTGCGGTAGATGGTAGATGGGAACTAATACAGAGACCCACAACTAGACAGTGCGGAGAGTGAGAGAGCCCTTGGAACACTCAGGAGGGATGTCTTCATCACATCCCTCCCCTCAAGGCTCTTGGAATTTCAGGAGAGGACATGGGAAGAGTGTAAGAGCTAGAGGGATGGAGGAATCCAGGGAAACAGCGTCTTCTGGACACGACAGGACTGACACACACAAACTCAGAGGCAGCGTGGCCGGGCCTCCTTACAGGAGCAAGCCGGATGGGCTCTCAGTGCCGAGAGGGAGAGGTGGACGTGAGCTCTCTCTCTAACCAAGAAGCTAGCTCCAAATGACATCTGCCTGCAAAGGGGTCTCACTGGCATACAAACCACAAGTAAGGGGAAGACACCATGCCCAGCTGAAGATGGCCAACGCAGAACAAAGTCAACTATATTTTTGGTTCTTTATATTTTTTTTTTTGCTTTGTTTTGTTGTTGTTGTTTAGTTTTTTTAACCTTATTGTTCTCTTACTTGTATATTATGATTTCTGAATGTGTGTGTATGTCTGCACATGTACGTGTTTCTCTTGCTCTTTTCTTCATTATTTGGTTTTCTTTCTTCCTTCTTTTTTTCCTGTTTATTTTCTTTGTTTTTTCTTTTATTTATTTAAAGATTTATTTTATGAGTACACTGTAGCTGTCTTCAGACACACCAGAAGAAGGCATCAGAGCTCTTTACGGATGGTTGTGAGCCACCATGTGGTTGCTGGGATTTGAACTCAGGACCTTCGGAAGAGTAATCAGTGCCCTTAACTGCTGAGCCATCTCTCCAGCCCTCCTGTTTCTTTTCTTTTCTTTTTTTTTTTCTTTTGGTTTTTTGAGACAGGGTTTCTCTGTGTAGCCCTGGCTGTCCTGGAACTCACTTTGTCGACCAGGCTGGCCTCGAACTCAGAAATCCGCCTGCCTCTGCCTCCCAAGTGCTGGGATTAAAGGCGTGCACCACCACACCCGGCCCTGTTTATTTTCTAAAAAGAGAGAAAGAAATTATGGAATTAGAAGGGAAGGGGATGGGGATCTCGGAGGAGATGAGAGGGGAAACTGTGATCAGAATATATTCTATGAAAAAACTTAAAAAAAAAAAAAGCCGGGCGTGGTGGCTCACGCCTTTAATCCCAGCACTCGGGAGGCAGAGGCAGGCGGATTTCTGAGTTCGAGGCCAGCCTGGTCTACAGAGTGAGTTCCAGGACAGCCAGGGCTACACAGAGAAACCCTGTCTCAAAAAACCAAAAAAAAAAAAAAAAAAAAAACCAAAAACCCCAAAAAAACAAAAACAAAAACAAAAACAAAAAACAAACAGCAAGCATGATGGCATGCATTGTAATCTCAACACTGGGAAAATGGAAACAGGAATATATCTGGGGGCTCCCCACAAGCCAGCCTAGCCTAATTGTCAAGGTCCAGGTTTCAGTGAGAGACCTGTCTCAGAAAACCAAACCAAATCAGGGAAAAAAAAAGTAAAAACGTAAAAATAAAAAATACAACAAAAATACTGGGCAGTGGTGGCACATGCCTTTAATCCCAGCACTTGGGAGGCAGAGGCTGGCGGATTTCTGAGTTCGAGGCCAGCCTGGTCTACAAAGTGAGTTCCAAGACAGCCAGGGCTACACAGAGAAACCCTGTCTCAAAAAAAACAAAAACAAAAACAAACCCCCCAAAACAAAAAAACAAAAAACCAAAAAACCACGTGGACATCCAAGAGATGACACCTGAAGGATGACACCCGAGGGATGACACCCGAGGGATGACACCCAAGGGATGACATCCGAGGAATGACAGACATCTGAGGGTGTCCTCTGTCTTCCACACATGCACACTTGTGCATCTCATCCCCTCCCTATATAGCACACATACAGCCATGTGCACATGCGTCCACATGCACAAAGAAAAAATAATATAAACAAATAAAGTCGGTTGTGGTGGTGCTTGGGGGGGGGGTTAGACACGTGGGGGCCCTGGTTCTCTCTAGCTTGCTTGGAAAATTAAGACCCAGTCTCAAAGCACATGATGGCAGTACCTGAGGAGCACAGTGAGGTGACTTCTGGTCTTTACACTCATACTGGCATGCAGACACACATATATTCACAAAGTTGATTTCAAGTTAAAAAAAAGAAAAGAAAAAAGAAAAAAGGTTGGAGGCAAGATGTCCCTGTATTGATCTGACTGCTCTGATGTCCCTGTGTTGATCTGACTGCTCTGGAACTCAATAAGTAGACTAGACGTGGCTGGTCACAAACTCACAGAGATCTGTTTGCTTCTTACTCTCTGATACTGAGATTAAAGACATAGGTCACTAAACTGAGCAGTACACTCTTATCATCACTAAAAATGGTATATGTCTCATATGAAGAACATAATGACTTGTATGTACATATGGAACTATTTATATTAAGGCTGTTAATATATGGATGTTGAGAACAGGTAGAGGGAGGAGACAGAGAGATGTTGGTCAAAGGATACAAAGAAACACATATGAAGTCTGGACTGTTGGCTTCTTTGATATAGAATCTGAATATATTCTTGGTTGTCTTTGGGTTTGTGGGTTCCTCCCTCTTTTCTTTTTTCTTTTTTTGTAAGGATTTTATTATATCTATCTATCTATCTATCTATCTATCGTAGCCGTCTTCAGACACACCAGAAGAGGGCATTGGATCCCATTACAGATGGTTGTGAGACACCATGTGGTTGCTGGGAATTGAACGTCAGGAAGAAGAGTCCATGCTCTTTTTTTTTTTTTTTTAAAAGATTTATTTTATTTATTATATGTAAGTACACTGTAGCTGTCTTCAGACACTCCAGAAGAGGGCGCCAGATCTCGTTAGGGATGGTTGTGAGCCACAATGTGGATGCTGGGATTTGAACTTATCACCTTCGGAAGAGCAGTCGGGTGCTCTTACCCGCTGAGCCATCTCACCAGCCCGAGTCCATGCTCTTAATCACTGACCCATTTCTCCAGCCCGGGTTCCTCCCTCTTTAATGTTGGGGTTACAGATGTTGGCTACCATATCCAGCTAAGTCTAGATCTCTGATATATAATACTGGGACTAAATTGATAAAATTGGATGTGGAGTTTTTGCTGAGTAAGTAGATTTTAGCTGCTATTGTCATACTCTGTGAAAAGATAAACACATTACTTTTCTCAACTATGGTAACCATTTTGCTATTTATATCTACCTCATAATATGTCTTAACTTTCAAATACAAGGTTTATTTAAAAGAGAAAGACAAGCTAAATTTACTGATAGCCTCGCATTCCATTAGAACAGACACTGCTCATCTTATATTTGTGTCTTCCTTCTCTCACAGTGAGTCACCAGTATGCTTGGTTGGTGGCCTGGTTTATATTATTGACGTAACAAGACCTAGGGTTGTCTAGGGGACAAGCCTCTGGGTATGACTATGTGGGAGTCTCTAGCTGGGGTTAATTCAAGTGGGAACACCCACACTAAATATGGGTGACAGTGTTTCAGGGGCTGGGATCCATAACCAATTGAAAAGGAAAAGAAGGACTGAAAACTACTTCCATTTCTCTGTGCTTCCTGACTGTGGATGCACCGGCCGCCATGTTTCCCGACCATGATGGATATGAGCCAATATAACCCTTTCCTTCTCTAAGTGCCTCTTGGTGGGATTTTGTTACAGCTAAGAGGAGAGTAACCAATGCAGTTATATCTAACATCCTAGTTATGTGATCAACTATGTTGTAGATAAACAACCTTTCATCTAAAATGCTAGGCCTTCCCCACCTGGATGTCTTGCTATCTGGAGTTGGAGTTATTTGGCAATTAGAAATCCCCCTTCGGGCTTCCTCCCTGCCTCGAAGTTAAGTCTCTTGCCTCAGCTTTCAACAGTCTCCTTACCTGCGAGGTTCCTAACACCTGGCTGTGGAACACCTGGTGCAGATGCTTATCTGTTTCTTATACATGGTATCTTTAAGTCTGAGTGGTTTAAAAAGAGGAAGCTGCAATGTGTATTTTCAGAGATTTATTTTTTGTTTTATATATATTTGTGTTTTGCCTGCCTGTACATGTGCACCATGTGTGTGCCTGATGCCCTTGGGAGTCAGCAGAGAATGTAGGTTCTCCTGGAACTGGAATGGTGGATGGTTGGGAACCACCATGCAGGTGCTGGGTATGAGCCCGGGCTCTCAGCAAGAGCAACATGTCCTCTTAATCACTGAGCCATGTCTCCAGGCCCTGAAACTGCATTTTTTTCTTTCTGAATAATCTATCTTTTTTTTGTATTTGCCAAAAGGCCTATGCTGAGGCTATACACACAAGGTCTCTACTGCCCAGGTTTGTTGTGAAGACATATGAACTATAGAGCTATTTGATCAATTCACACCTTATGCTCTAACAATCCTCACAGAAAGACAGGATGAAACAATATTTGTTTATTTTGATGCTGATAGATTAAATAGGAAGTTGGTAGACTAAACCTAGAGTCCTTTGGGGAGGGGGCAAGATAGACAGTGTCTCATGTGGTCCGGGTTAGGTCTGGAACTTGCTAGGTAGCTGAGGAGGGCCTTCTGATCTTCCTGCCTCCATTTGGTCCCTGCATGCTCCACAATACCTATTTATGTGGTGGGTATTTAAAAAAAATAGATTAAAAAAAAAAGATTTATTTATTATATGTAAATACACTGTAGCTGTCCTCAGATACTCCAGAAGAGGGCATCAGATTTCATTACAGATGGTTGTGAGCCACCATGTGGTTGCTGGGATTTGAACTCAGGACTTTCAGAAGAGCAGTCGTCACTCTTAACCACTGAGTCATCTCGCCAGCCCCCCCAAAAATAGATTTTTAAAAAAAGATTTATTTATTTATTATATGTAAGTACACTGTAGCTGTCTTCAGACACTCCAGAAGAGGGTGTCAGATCTCATTACGAATGGTTGTGAGCCACCATATAGTTGCCTGGATTTGAACTCAGTCAGTGCTCTTATCCGCTGAGCCATCTCTCCAGCCCATAAATAAATTAAAAAAAAGATTTATCTGATTTATTATCATCATCATCATTTTAATTTTTCAAGACAGGGTTTCTCTGTGTAGCCCTGGCTGTCTTGGAACTCACTCTGTAGACCAGGTTGGTCTCCAACTCGGGATTTCCGCCTGTTTCTGCCTCCCAAGTGCTGGGATTAAAACTGTGTGCCTGACTTTGTGTAGCCCTGGCTGTCCTGGAACTCACTCTGTAGAACAGGCTGGCTTTGAACTCAGAAATCTGCCTGCCTCTGCCTCCCAAGTGCTGGGATTAAAGGCATGCGCCACCACCGCCCAGCTCTGACTTTATTTTTAATGATGTTTGTGTGTGTTTGGGTATGTACACAAGAGTACAAGTTTACTCAGAGGCCAGAGGCATGGTATCCACTACAGCTGGAACTTACAGGAGGTTGTGAGCTACCCAAACACAAATGCAGGGAACTCAACTAGAGTCCTGCTAAAGCAAGAAACACTCTCAACTTCTGCGCTAGCTGTCCAGGCTACTCCAAACTTGACTTTGCCAAAAGGCTTAGAAAACGAAAAAGAGAATATGAGATTGGATACATTTAGGTCGGCTGATCCCATTCATTAAACTTCAATCTGCTCTCAAAATAGGCTTCACCAATTTACCACCTCTGCAGCACGGACTTAGCTCTTTACCTGGATTTTAGTAGAATTAAAATAGAAAAATCATGCCAGTTTGGTTTAAGGAGTCTCTTGACAAGTTTTCTTTTATTTTCAGACTGGGTCTCACAACGTACCCCTGGCTGTGTAGACCAAGCTGGCTTCGAACGCGTATGCATCAGCCTGCCTCTGCCGCTTGTATTGGAATTAAAAGTGTGCACTTCTGGCTTTTGATCAATTTAGTTTTCTCTTACTCAATTCCGCATGGCCTCAGGACACGAAAAGGGGTCCTTTTCTTATTTATTTTGTACTTTTGTTTGGGTCACAATGACCCAGCCCAAGGGAGGAGAAGAGTCGAGATAAATAGGCCAAGCAGCCCCACGCAAAGGCACGATGACCTGCGTGCAAGAATCTCGTACAGCAGCCACCTGGACACCGCTGGTCAGCAGAGGGCGCCCGGAAAGCCTCCCTTCAACTCCGCCCCAAGGCCAGTGCGCCGCGCCTCCCGTGACGTATTTCCGCGTCATCTGCCTCTGAGGCTAGTCCTCATTGGCTGTCGGCGAAGCGACGGGGGCGGAGTCAGGCGGGCGTGAGGGAAGCGCTGCAGCCCCGTGGGGGCGGGGCTTGCCCATTTCCCCGCCCCTCCCTCGCCCTCCACTCCCTCACTGGGACGTCTGTGCGCGGCGTCTCGGAGCGCCGGAGCGGCAGTGGCCGCACTTTCCCCGGGTTGGGGCTGTAGCTGAGCTGTGGGGAGTGCGCAGGGGGCCGCCCGAGCCCAAGGAACGCGTGTGCTGAGGCGAAAGTCCCCGGCCGGCGAGCGCGCGTAGCTGGTTCTCCGCGTGGGCTGGGCGGAGGGTCCCAGGAGCGCGGCGTTGATTGAGCCGCCCGGACTCTGGGCAGAGAGGGAGGAAGCGAGAAGCGGCCGCGCGCTCCCTGCTGAGTTGCAGGCTGTTTCCCGGCTGCAAGATGCCCAAGAAGAAGCCGACGCCCATCCAGCTGAACCCGGCCCCCGATGGCTCGGCGGTTAACGGGACCAGCTCGGCCGAGTGAGTACCGGGAGTGGCCGGGAGGCCGCCACCGCCAGGCGAGGCTTCGTCACGTACGGCCCGGCTGGCGGGGGGCGAGGAACTCCGGCCGCCGGGCTATCGGTGACTAAGCACTGATTGTGTGCCTGACTCACATCGCCGGTGCACCCTGCAAGTCCCGATCCCCCTCTTTCCCAACAGTGTCTGTCGCCCCTGGCCACCGACATCAATCTTCGCCCAAGAAAAACGAAACCTAGCTATTGCCTAAAGGGCATACTCTGGGATTCTGGCCTGTAACAAAACGCAGAACAAATTCAGGTCTCCTTCTCATTAGCCTTTGAGACTTCCTCGGGGTCTGAGTGTGGACTTGGGATGGGTGAGCCCCATTTACTTTTGGTGTCTGACACCTGTGGGGCCTTGTGGCCGGTTGATCGCCTGGCCAGCGGGGGCGTGTGTTCACAGATTTCCCCATGGCTTTTCCCTGGTTCACTTTGGGGACTCTCTCATCCGTGGCCTTTTTCTCGAGAAGTATCTTGCTCGAGGGACGAGTCTCTCCTCATCTGTCCGTTCATGCAACAGTTCATCCCCTCACCGGTTATTCTCCCGGCTTGGTTTAGTTGACCGCCAGCCGGAAATTGACTTGAGGCATAAGAAGGATGACCAGGGAAACAAAACCAAAGGTTTCTCGGTATCTGCAGCGGCCGGTGTTGCTTACAGACAGACAAGAGTTTATTTCATAAGGTGGGTTTCTGAGCCCACCTGTTGGGTTCCTTCTTCATCTTTCCCTCTTCATCTTTCCCTGACGTCAGGAGACTTGAGAGGTATCTGAAAAAATGAAAGTAGCTTCTGGCATTCTGTCCTTTGGAGATTATTGTAACCCCCCCTCCCTCCTTTCCCTAGATTTTAATAACCCATGACCTGTTGGTATGGTGACTTTCATTGATACCTGCAGTGATGGCAGGGCTGGTAGTGGTGGACTTGTGTGAGAGTAGCCAGATTATTAAGACTTGCATCAAACACATCTCTTCTTTAGGTCCTTGACATTACCCTTGAAGTTGGGTTTGTAAAATATGTCTTTGAGCAGCATTGCTAGCATTTGTTTAGTTTGTATGTACAGCAGTTTGCCCCTTGTAAAACAGACAGCAAGTCTCCCTCCCCTCTTTCAAGGTAAGGTATTCTTCAGCAACTCTTTTCAGGACAGATATTTTTGTGAGAGGATGGAGTGGGATGGGCAGGGTCTATATGTGTAACCCAGGCTGGCATAGAATTAGCACAAGCTTGTTTTTTTTTTAATCATATTATTTATTTATTTATTTATTTATTTTTGGTTTTTCGAGACAGGGCTTCTCTGTATAGCCCTGGCTGTCCTGGAACTCACTTTGTAGACCAGGCTGGCCTCGAACTCAGAAATCCACCTGCCTCTGCCTCCCGAGTGCTGGGATCAAAGGCGTGCGCCACCACGCCCGGCTATTTATTATTATTTTATTATTTATTTACATTCCAGTTGTCCCCTTCAGTCCCCTCATCAGTTCCTCATCACATTCTTCCTCCTTTTTGCCTCTGAGAGAGTGTGTGTGTGTGTGTGTCCCGCCCAAGACCTCCCACTTCCCTGGAGCCTCAAGTGTCTTTCGAGGATTAAGCTCATTCTCTCCTGAGACCAGATCAGGCAGTTCTCTGTTATATATGTGCCAGGGACCTCGGACTAGCCGGTGTATGCTCTTGGTTGGGGGCTCAGTCTCCGGGTGCTCCCTGGGTTAGTTGAGACTGCTGGTCTTCTTAAGGGGTTGCTCTCCCCTTCAGCTTCTTTAATGTTTTGGCCTAATTCAAACCATAAGGGACCCCGACTTCAGTCCAATGGTTGGGTGTAAATCATATTATTTTTAATGGTACATGTGTATGTTTGTCTGCATGGATATGTGCACATAAGTGAGGTGCCCTTGGAGGTCAGAGCTATCAGATTCCCTGGATTCGTTGGAGGTAGTTGTGAGCCATGAGTGCTGGAAACTGAACTCTAGTCCCCTGCCACCTGCAAAAACAGTAAGGGCTCTTAAGTTTTCAAACTGGTGGGTCATCTTTGCAACCCGTAGGATAAGTTTTGTTCACTGTAGATTCTTGTCAAAGGTAAGGGCCCTATCTACCTTCAAATCTTTGGTTTTGAAAGTGGAAATACCTGTTGTTATTCTCTTGTTCATTTTGACATTGTAACTGTACTCTTTTTCTCTCTTTCTTTCTTTCTTTCTTTCTTTCTTTCTTTCTTTCTTTCTTTCTTTCTTTCTTTTTTGAGACAGGGTTTCTCTGTGTAGCCCTGGCTGTTCTGGAACTCACTTTGTAGACCAGGCTGGCCTCGAACTCAGAAATCTGCCTGCCTCTGCCTCCCGAGTGCTGGAATTAAAGGCATGCGCCACCACGCCCGGCTGTAACTGTACTCTTTCAAAGGAAAGGTGGCTTTCATGAAAAGAACTGAATAGGGTGCCAGAGGAATGGCTTTGTAAAAGTGCTTCCTGTTCAAACCTGGTGACCTGAGTTCAGTCCCCAAATCCTGCGGTGGATGTAGAGAATCAACTCCTGAAAGTTATCCTCTGACCTCCACACAGATATTGTGGAATCTACATGCCCACACTCATACATAAAAAGATAGTAAATTATTAAATTTTTGTTTTTGTTTTTGTTTTGTTTTGTTTTGTTTTTTCGAGACAGGGTTTCTCTGTATAGCCCTGGCTGTCCTGGAACTCACTTTGTAGACCAGGCTGGCCTCGAACTCAGAAATCCGCCTGCCTCTGCCTCCCAAGTGCAGGGATTGAAGGCGTGCGCCACCCCGCCCGGCAATTTTTAAAATTTTTATTTGTTTGTTTGAGGTAGGGTCTCTCTAAGAAGCCATGGTTGTCCTGGGACTCACTTTATAGACCAGGCTAACCTCTAACTTGCCTCTGCCTCTCAAGTGCTGGGATTAAAGGCAAATGCTACCACTGTTTGTTTGTTTGTTTGTTTGTTTAAAGAAACAGAATCAGGAATATAAGAGAAAACTACCTCTGAGTTGATGGCAGAAAATTTTGGATGGGATTGTGAGGTTCTTAGCAGTGGTTTGCTTTAGAGATTATGTGCTGGATCACACTGGATTTGAAGCCTGGCTCTGTTATTTGTAGTTTTGTGAGCCTGGGCCAGTCAGTCTCTGGGCGTAGGCTTATTTGTTTTTTTGTTTGTTTGTTTATTTATTTATTTATTTCCTTGTTCTGGTCAACCCTGCTCGCTCTGGTCTGCCCCACTCGCTCCGGTCGGTCCCACTTGCTCAGTCCCTGCTCTCTCTGATCCAAGGATTCATTTATTATTATTCATAAGTACACTATAGTTGACTTCAGACGCACCAGAGGAGGGCGTCAGATCTCATTACGGGTGGTTGTAAGTCACCATGTGGTTTCTGGGATTTGAACTCATCACCTTTGGAAGAGCAGTCGGGTGCTCTTACCGGCTGAGCCATCTCAGCAGCCCATTATTTGTTTATTTTTTAACAGAATAGTCCTAATAATAGAACTAACTTAGTAGTTGTGATGAACTGAACCTTCCCGAACAGTCCACCTCTGGTGCTTTGTGTTGGTTGTTGAGAGGCTGGGAGACCTTGACAGGGCGTGTCCTTTGTTGGTGGATGGGTGTGTTAAGATGCCTCTGGACAAACAACCCTTTAGCTTAGTTTTCTGTGCAATCTGCATCTACCTCCATGACTTATTGCTGGGTGACAATAGGAGACATTTCTGAGTAGGCTGCTGGAGACAAACAGGGACTGTTTCCCCTTGTTTCCTAGCACTAATTGGGGCGAGGGGCGACCTTGTGCTGTACTCCTCCTCACAGCTTACCCTGGGGCATGTTTCTCAAGCAAAGCCTCTCCTATCTTGGGCTGTCAACAGAAAGAACCCTTGTGCTTCTGATCTTACACCATGGCTGATTTCAAACACGAGAAAATGTGAGGTAAGGAAGAGGAAGAAGAAAATACCCAACAATAAGTGAAGAATTCTTGGTGTCAAACTGTCAAGGTTGCTTTTCCCCTCATACTTTGAGTGCTTGCTGTTAACATAACACTTACTCATTCAAGGAAGAAGCTAGTAATATGGGTCCTGCAGTTTATGTAAGTTTTAGGGGTCCCTGGGGGGAAAATGTAGAAGTATCTTTCTTACTTAAAATATGGAGCATATTGCTAGACTCCTAAGTATTATAATGAAATAAATTAGAAATAAGATTGCATCATTGTTTGTTGTTTTTTGTTTTTCCTGGTTCTGTTGCAGTTAGAATAAAGTCCCACTTCATCATACTGGGGTGGGGAACTCTTGAGTAAGCTGCCTGCCTGTGCCCCTATCCCTGCCTGTGCCCCCATCCCAGCCTGTGCCCCCATCCCAGCCTGTGCCCCTATCCCTGTCTGTGCCCCTATCCCTGTCTGTGCCCCTATCCCTGCCTGTGTCCCCATCCCTGCCCGTGCCCTCACCCCTCCCTTCTCTACCCACATTTCCTGCAGTTTCTTTCTCCTGCCCTCTTTCACTTCCTCCAGAGATGGGCTGCATGCCGCCCTGCCCTTTGCACATGCTGTTTCCTTTGGAGTTATTCTCTCTCCTTTTTCTTTTCCTCTAGAGGGAAGATGTAGTTATCACCTTTGTCCTCACATAGGACCAGAAGTATGTCCCTTCCTCATGTCTCCTCATATCTTAAGGAGATGTACTTACCATTGTGATTTTTGGTTTTTTGTTTGTTTGTTTTTGTTTTGTTTTAGAACTGGGATTGAACTAAGGGCCCTGCATACACATTTAGATCCAGTTCCAGTCCTATAATTTTTTTAAACCTAGTAATTGAAAAGTCCTTTACACTTTCACATTTATTTCTGCATCAGGCTACTCTCTGAAATTTGGCTGTGATTGTAAATACATTTTTATATCTAACGTGTGTGTGTGTGTGTGTGTGTGTGCATGCATGCCATGATACAAAGTGGGGGTCAAGAGACAGCTTTTGTGAGTCTCCTCTTCTACCCTGTGGGCTCTGGGGTATAGCATCAGGTTGCCGTGCTTGGTGCTAAGTGCCCTTACCTGATAATCCATTTTTCTGACTCTCTGTATTTCCTTTTTAAAGATTTATCTGTTTTATTTGAGTACACACCACACAGACCAGAAGATGACTTCAGATCCCATTACAGATGGTTGTGAGCCACCATGTGGTTGCTGGGAATTGAACTCAGGACCTCTGGAAAAGCAGTCTATGCTTTTAGCTACTGAGCTATCTCTCCAGCCCTTTCTGTATTTTCTTTACAACAATACTTTTAATCTTTTTGAGAAGCCTTGAGGAGAAACCTTGTGTCCTGAGTAGAAATTGAAATGCTGAAGGTCAGTTATCTCCCAGGACTTAACTTTTTATTTGATGACAGCCGAGTCCCTTATATTTTCACGTTAGTTTCCTTATCTGTAAAGTGTGATGTTAATGGTTTACCCTGACCAACCTGGCCTGACCTAGTCAGATCTTCAGTTTTTTTCCAATGTCTCCCTCACTCTGGGCTTCAGAGTCCTCTGTGCTATAGGTTAGGCACATCTTCATCTTAGAGTGATGCTTCCCTTGATTCATTAAAGCAATAACTAATACTGTTGCTGTCATTTAGAACAGCTCAGGAGAAAAGTAAGGTCTTCTGAGGTGTGTGTCCTTGAGAAGAATGTCTGCTGTTTTAGCAGACACAGAAGTGGTAAAGAAACTCTTAAGTTACAGCCTGGGATGGGGATGTGGTTCACTTGGTAGAGAGCTTCCCAGCATTCAGGATCCCTTGGGCAAACCCAAGCACTGAATAGACTGGGCAGAGAAGAGTACTTGGAAGTAAAGGCTTAAGAGAGTTAGGAGCTACAGGTCATCTGCAGCTGTGCAGTTTGAGGTCAGCCTGGGCTACATGAGACCCTGTGTCATGGGACACAACATTTTACTCTCATGTATTGATGCACCTTAAAAAAAAAGAGAGAGAATACTAACATAGAGTAGCTGCTATAGCCCTTGCTTACTATCTAATATTCTGTCTGATTTTCCTGTTTCCCAAGTTTACCTATCTGTGCTATACTGAAGTTATACCTTACTGCCCTAACTTTGTTCTTAGCACATTGCTCCTTAATCTGTCTGGTCAGGCTCATATGCCCTTTAACATCCTCCTTCACTTTTCTGCAAGGTGGACTGGCAGTCTTTTCTTAGTTTGTAGTGCTGAGGTTCAATCCTAGGGTCTTACTCAGTTCTGCCTCTAAGCTGTACCCCAGCCCAGTGACACACAAATGCACACTTATTTTTTCCCCAGTTCTAGAGATCAAGTCCAGAGCCTTACATATGCTACATATTTGCTGTACCATCAACCTGTATCTCTAGTCTACCTGCATGATTTGATTTTGTTTTAAAATTGCTATTATATTTACCTGCTGTAAGGGCCAGGACAGACTCTTCTATTGATATTTCCCTAGCATCTTGTCCAGTACATCTTTAAGGTTCATCTGTGGCTGTTGTCTGTCTGTCTGTCTGTCTCTCTCTCTCTCTCTCTCTCTCTAAGTTTTGCTATCCTCTAACTTTGGTGCTCACTTGCCTTAACCTCCCAAGGGATTCAAGGGAAGCATCCATGTTCACAGGTGTGCTCTGTAATGTCTGCCTCCATTCCTCTCCCACCTTTTTCTTGTTTGCAAGAATTCCCAATAAGATTACAATACCCAGAGAACAAAATTTATTCTGAGGCATCCATTGGGTCTATAACTGCATTTTGATTGGTTCTGGGTTTCTGTAATATTCTTTGTTAGAAAGAGAAGCTTCCTTGATGAGGATCGAGTGTTACACTTTTCTGTGGTTATAAAGACACATGTTTAGATTGTTGTTAGGGATTGTGCTAGTTTAGTAAAGAGATTGTGGGTCCTTTAAGATTCATAACTTTACTAGGTAGTTTGCTAGATTTTTAATACCAGGTATGGTGTTCCCCTGGTTGAGCTGTGTGTGTGTGTGTGTGTGTGTGTGTATGTATGTATGTATGTATGTATGTATTTTTGATCTTTTGTTCTATCCCCTGGTTTTTGTTGTCCCAGATCTCAGGAGAGCTATTTGCTGAGTTAATTCATGCCTGGATGAATGGAGTTCTGTTTTAAAAGAGCAGGTGTTCTGAGATCTGGTAAAGGGCCAAATTTGAAAATGCTGATCCTGCCTCAGATTTCTCCCTGTCTTTGTCAGGGGCATCCTGCTTTGATGTCAGAGAGGAGTCGGATTAAGTAGGGGGTGGGGAGCTGAACCAAGAGCGGACAAGGGTTGTGACCTCCTCTTCACTCTGAGTAGTTGAATTTGCAGGACCATCTTGATTTATAAACGCTTTAAAGAACCTGCACTCATTAAATTCTCCACTTGTACATATTATATGCATTTTATTTTAATAATTTGTTTGTGTGTGTGTGTGTGTGTGTGTGTGTGTGTGTGTGTGTGTATGATGGGGGGCGGGGAGACGGAGAGGGGACAACTTGCCAGAGTGGGTTCTCTCTTTCTACCAAGTGGGTGAGCCCTGGGGATTGAATTCAGGTCATCAGGCTTGTCATCAAGCGCCTTTACCTGCTGTGCCTTCTTGCTAGCCCAAGCCAGCATGTTTTAGATCTTTGCTTTGAGCCAGGGTTGAACCATGTAGGTAAGACTGACCTCAAATTTGGGATCCTTTGTCTCTGACTCCCAGTAGGTGGAATTATAGGTGTACACCCGTGCCTGGTTTAGCTAGCTGAGATTAGTTGGTGATTCCTCCCACTTTTTTTTTTTTTTTTTTTAAGATTTATTTTATTTATTATACGTAAGTACACTGTAGCTGTCTTCAGACACTCCAGAAGAGGGAGCCAGATCGGATGGTTGTGAGCCACCATGTGGTTGCTGGGATTTGAACTTATCACCTTCGGAAGAGCAGTCGGGTGCTCTTACCCGCTGAGCCATCTCACCAGCCTGATTCCTCCCACTTTTACACATGGACACACTTATTACACTTGCCACTTTAGTTGGCTGAAGAGCAGATGTGATAAAGTTTGGCTTTCTATGCAGATGTGACTTCCTTGTTCATTTAGGTGATTTCCAGGTTGTTTTTTTTGTGGTGGTTTTTTTGAGAAAGGGCCTCAATCTGTAGACCCGAGTGGCCTGGAACTCATTCTGAAGCCTGGGCTGACCTCTACTCACAGAGGTTCGCCTACCTCTACTCCCTAGTGCTGGGAGTTTATGATGTATGCCATTGCCTTAGTCAGTGTTACTATTGCTGTGATGAAACATCATGACCAAAAGCAACTTGGAGAGGAAAGGGTTTATTTAGCTTCCACTTACTTAGTCCAATCACTTAAGGAAGTCAGGACAGGAACTCAAGCAGGCTTGGAACCTGGAGGCAGGAGCTGATGCAGAGGCCATGGAGGAGTGCTGCTTACTGGTTGCTCTCCATGGCTTGTTCAGCCTGCTTTCTTTCTTTCTTTCTTTTTTTTTTTTCCAATATTTTTTATTAGATATTTTCTTAAGTTACATTTGAAACGCTATCCTGAAAGTTCCCTCCCCCCCCCAGCCTGCTTTCTTATAGAACCCAAGGTTCCCGCCCAAGGATGGTCCCATCTACAGTGGGTTGGGTCCTCCCTCATTAATTAAGAAAATGGCACCTGCCAGGTTCATGGCTTTAATCCCATCACTCTGGAGGCAGAGGCAGAGAGAGGAAGGAGGGAGAAGCAGACAGAGAGACAGACAGAGGCAGAGGCCGGTGGATTTCTGAGTTCTTGGATCTCTGATTTTGAGGCCAGACTAGTCTACAAAGTGAGTTCCAGAACAGAAAAACCCTGTCTCAAAAAAAACCAAAACCAACCAACCAAACAGTGAGGGGGGAGGAGGGAGAAGAAAGACAGACAAACACATGCACACAAAAGAAGTTGACCTATGGAGCCATTTCTTAATTAAGGTTCTGCTCTCTCAGATGACTTTAGTTTGTGTCAAGTGACATAAAACTATGCAGCATAGCCATGATTTCCAAAGTTTTATTGTCTAATGACACTTCCCTCTTTCTTTCTTCCTTTCTTTCTTTCTTTCTTTCTTTCTTTCTTTCTTTCTTTCTTTCTTTCTTTCTTTCTTTTGGATTTTTGAGACAGGGTTTCTCTGTGCAGCCCTGGCTGTCCTGGAACTCACTCTGTAGACCAGGCTGGCCTCGAACTCAGAAATCTGCCTGCCTCTGCCTCCCAAGTGCTGGGATTAAAGGTGTGCGCCACCAGTATATTTTATTTTTCTTTTTATAAATTTGCCAAATCACAGGCAATAAACCCTGCTATAAAAATAGGTTGAGCCGGGCGGTGGTGGCGCACGCCTTTAATCCCAGCACTTGGGAGGCAGAGGCAGGTGGATTTCTGGGTTTGAGGCCAGCCTGGTCTACAAAGTGAGTTCCAGGACAGCCAGGGCTACACAGAGAAACCCTGTCTTGAAAAACCAAAAAAAAAAAAAAAAAAAAAAAAATAGGTTGAACGAACTTATATATTTCAACTGTTTCCTTGAGGCTTGGGCAGTTTTCTTAGGATTTTTTAAAAAGTAGTTTCTTAGTTGTTCAGAGGCAGTATAAGGGCTCCTTTAAATAGCCAGTTGCTTTCCTTTAGTTACTCTCCATACTCTTGAAATGGAATTATTTCCTGTTTTTCGTGCTAGCTTTTGCTTGCATGTTCAGTGCTGGGGAGCAGTCTGTAGGTTACTCAGATGGGTAAGAGAGTTTCTGTCTCTAAGGGTCTTAAGATACGATATGGAAGGGAGGAGGAGGTGATTGCAGTAGAGAAAAATGGCTGCAGAGTGAGAAATATCCCCGAAGAAGAGGTACAAAGAAAGTCCTGTAGCATTCCTCCCGGGGAGGGAGACTGAGCCTCCATCCGGGCAATGAGCTGCTGTCCCAGAGGTGATGACATTTGAACTGGGTCTTAAAGGATAGCTAGTATTTCCATGGGAATGGGGGAGGGGCGTGACAGGAAGCTCTGGAGGAGCATTTCACACCAGAGGGAAGCTTGAGCTGTATCTGGAGGGGATAGGCGATCAGCTCTGAAACAGTCATCCCAGCAGGTCACAGGAGATGAAGCTGGAGAGGTAGGTTTGGGTTGTGCTGTTCACTAGCTAAACAGTTGGACAGGTCACATTGGAAAGCCCCCTCCTCCCATGTTTTTTCTAAAATGTGCTTGAATTTTTTTTATTTGTTTTGTTTTATATGTGTGTGTGGTTTTTTTTTCATTATTTTTTTATTTTGAGAGAGAGAGACTGAAAGAGAGAGAGAGAATATCTTGCTTTGCAGCCTAGACTGGCCACCAAGGGTAGATCACTGTACCTAGCCTTTGGAGTGCTTGGATGCCAGACATGTGCCACACAATGCCTGGCTTGTGCTTTGATTTTAAAGTTTTACAAATGATGTGATTATTACACTGTCTCTAGTATGTTTATTGTTGTATTAAGAAATAATAATTTTCATTTTTAACCTTCACAAGTATGCCATGTGTATAGGAGAGCCACTCTTCATTAACATTAGAGATTTGCTGCCTCTCCAAATCAGCTGGAATATGTGGCTCCCTTTTTGTTCTCCCTTTGGCCCATGTGGGGTTAATTAGTTTATTGGAGAGACGTATCAGCTGAAGTTAATATTTCTCCACCACTCATTCTAGTATTTTACTAGACCTTACTTATTAAATATTATTTATTCATCTGTTTATTTTCAGGCTTACTTTTACTTGGTTTTGGTGGCATTTTGATTTATTATTTCTTATTTTTTAAAAAATCAAGTAATTTAGATAGTCTTTTTTTGTTTGTTTGAATTGATAGGTTAAAGAAAACTTGACATTTCACAGGGTATCTTAACAGGTCCTTTTGTGTTCTGGCTTTCTCTTTCTGATCTGATTAATTGTCCTAAGCTACTGTTTGAGATAATTGAGCACTTTAAAACTTGTGTGTTTTGTTTTAAATCAGTCATGGTTTGAGTTGCATGAAGTGTTCATCGTCTATGCTTTGTTAAGTTTATTATCTTTGTCTGTGTATGCATTTCTGGATTTATTGGTGGTGTCTGCAAGATGCAGCTTTGCAACTTCAGTAGTCTTGGTTGCTCTCAAGGGCGGTTCTTGTGTCTCAGGAACACTTGAGTATCATGAAAGAGGCTTCCAGAAGGTCTCCTGAAGAGACCCTTGTTCTTTCAGCTCTCCAGCTTTGTAGGAGAGACTGTCAGACTAGATGGGGCCTTGCGACTCCTCAGATTCTGGTGCTTTCACTAAAGAGGGGAGGAACTTGTACATTCCTACTACTGGAGCAGGAGATAGTTGGACTTTTATCTTACCTTGTGGATGTATTGCATGATTTCAGACATACTTAATGGCTTGAAAAGTTGCCAAGTTTCCCCCATGTTGATATTTGCTAACTTTAATATTCTTTTAAAAGTATTAAAGTCTGAATCTTTCAAAAAAAGCCAGCCTTGTCTCCCTAACAAGTTCCAGACCAGCCAGAGCCTGGAATTGTGGGACCCTGTCTTTAAATTAAAAAAAAAAAAAAAAAGAAGAAAAGAAAAGAAAAAAAAAGGAAGAAGAAGAGGAAGAAGAAAAGAAAAAAAAAATGGGATGGGGGATTAAGTCTATCCATAGTGAAGAGCCTGAGATATCAGTTGAGTGGAGCTGTGGTCCCCTTGACATGGACATCGTTCTGGAACTGACCTACCAGTACCTTAAGTTACTCTTAAATGCATTCCTTTTCCAGAAAGAATATAACAGAGTGTGTAATTGGCCTGGGCTCCAGACTCAGGGGAGTTGGCAGGACGAGCCTGGCTAACTAACTTTCATCTGGTGTCTTCATCCTTTTGTGTAGGTCCAGGATGACTGCATTTTCTTTTTACTGAGTTGGCATAGCCACATTCATTTAAAAATTAGATCATATGAGATACTAGGTTTGATACCAGGACAACAAAAGTAAGAAACAAAACAAAATAAAATGAAAGACCTTAACTACAGTGAGTCCAGAGTTTAAATTATTTGTTGTCTTTGCCTTTGTACTTCCCTCTGGTAAACAGTCCCTCAAGAATGCCCTTGTCAGATGAGACTTCAGAGAGTTAACAGGACTGCCAAGCTAACTGTGAATGTTCACACAGAAGTCCTACCACAGTGCCAACCTACCTTTCATCCCCTCTTTCCCTTTGGGCTTGTGGTGTGGTAAGGAGACAGGAAGAGAAGAGCTACCTAATATCCCAGTAATTACTAGGATTGCAAAAATGTGCTGTATATCACTCATTTGTGTCTGATAAACCATGGTCACTGGGGGCTGCCAAGATGCCTTAGCGATTCAGGCCACCTGCCTGCCTGATGCCCCTGGGTACACATGGTGGAAGGTGAGACGTGACTCTTGCTCAGTGGCACATATGTACCCACAGACACATAAATGTAACAAAAGTAAAACTAAAAGCTTAGTCATTGAAGGCAAGGAAAGCTACTTTCCACAAGGACAGCGAGTGCCTCAGTTTCGGGAAAGTCCATCCAGGCTAGGCTTTATACCACGGTATATTAACATAGAGACTTTGGCAGATTATTTTTGTTTGTTTGTTTGTTGTTGTTGTTTATTTTTTGTTTTTTGAGATAGGATTTCTCTATGCAGCCCTGGCTGTCCTGGAACTTGCTTTGTAGACCAGGCTGGTCTAGAACTTGGAGAGCCACCTGCCTCTGCTTCCTGAGTACTAGGATTAAAGGTGTGTGCCACCACTGCTGGGCTATTCTTGTACTAGAACATTCCTTCTACAACAGTCTCTTTTGCCTTGTTTAATATTGGTAACTAAATAACTCCTGGGTTAACCATAAATGGAATTTTTTGCATTCCTATTTCTGAATGTGGTAATTAAAAAAAAAATTCTAAGCCATTTTCATATTAAAAAGCCATAGTATCCTTAGCAGGGAAAGAGTTGGGAAAGTACCAGAAAGAAGTGACAGGTGTTTTGGTGAGTTATGTTTCAGCTTGATATCCAGTCACAGGAGGAGTGTAAATTGCTGGTGATCATGTGAGGCAGAGGGGATAGAGAGTAAGCGGAAGTCAGTGGTTCCGGAGGCACCAACCCTTCCATCACCAGAGGCTTGCCCACAGCTGGGGACCTGGGACAACTCCTGGACAAGTTGCTTTCCTGATAGACAGGGCTGCCCATGGGGACTAAGGCTTCCTTTCAGTCTATAATGTAATAAAAATGGATGTGTGCAAGAAGACTAGTAGGATGGAGTTCAAAGACTAAAGAGAACTGGAGAAACAGCTGGCATTCACTGAGGGTCTTCTGGTCTCTGTAGTCACAGATATTCTACAAGAACGGTTACCAGAGTCCATTGTACCAATTGGCGATGTAAAGCTCAGGGAAGCTTAGTAATTTCATATTAAGTTGTGGATCTAGGTTAGAGCCTAGGTTGGCCCTCGTCTAACATCATTCCCCACCCCACTGTGTAAAATGCAGGAGGATTTTGTACTGTTGTACTTTTCTAAACTAGACATTACCCACATATAGATATTTATATCTAAATTATCTAAAATTCAGTACAGTTTAAATACCAGTTTCTCAACCACACTAGTTACCTTTAAAGCCTTATTGGCCACCGTGGCAACCATATTGGGCAGCATACATGTAGACTATTTCTGTCATTGCATAATGTCTATGAGTACTGGTCTAGAAGTCTTGTCCTTTAGTTAATTCTTGTCCTTTTGCTTTGCAAAGGACAAAATGAAGGATGAGAAAGGCAACTCATTCAACCAAGGAACACACTTAACCCAGGCTATCAGCCTGGCTGCACAGTGGAGTCTCCTGTGCCTTCTGTCTTCCCTTCAAACACAAGCTGTAGAATGGAGATATGTAGAAGGAGTGATTTTTTTTCTGTGCCTCCAGCTCCACTCCGTCTCTATGTTGCTAGATTCTTTCTTCTGAAGCTTTTCTCTCAAGTTCAAAGGGTATATCCGAGTTGGCTTCCCCCAAGGAAATAAAAGATGTTTGTTGGAAAGGAATTCCACGCTTAATATATGAAGCAGCGCTTGGATCCCTTTGCTTCCTTCTTTGCCTTCCTTCCAGGCACTTTGTAATTGAACTTGCAGCTGCTAACCATCTGTCTTCCAAGCATGACCAACTTCCAAACAGTTCAGATGACAGAGGTTTGTGTGCCTCAGATGCTAGCAGCTGCCTGTTATTTGTTGTCCACATACATGGCATCTGTGTAGGTCAGATAGATTTATATTATGACCAAAATGACAGTGGATCCATACATAGTACTGGGATTGATTGTAGCCGTGTATCATCACAGCTAGCTTCAGGATTACAGTGTGGTTCTAATTCGTTTGTTAAAGATTAAGATATTTAATTTCATTGATCTGATATTAGGTATGTATCTTGTATACCAGGTACTGGTTTGCAAGATAGACTAAAAAGACTTTCTTCTCTTTCCTTTCCTTTCCTTTCCTTTCCTTTCCTTTCCTTTCCTTTTCTTTTTTTTAAAGATTTATTTATTTATTATAAGTAAGTATGCTGTAGCTGTCTACAGACTCTCCAGGAGAGGGTGTCAGATCTTGTTACAGATGGTTGTGAGCCACCATGTGGTTGCCGGGAATTGAACTCAGGACCTTTGGAAGAGCGGTCGGTGCTCTTAATCACTGAGCCATCTCTCCAGCCCAAGGCTTGCTTTCTTTATTGAGGCAGAATTTACTATGAAGCTTTGATTGGCTTCTCTCTTTCTCCTGAGTGCTGGGACCAATAGCATGTGTCAACATGTCTGATCCTAAACAGAATTTAGGTGAAAACTGAAAAATGGGGCTAGGTATGGTGGTTCATGCTTTTCAGTTCAGCCCTTGGGAAGCAGAGGCAGGTTGGTCTCTGTAATTTCAAGGCCAGACTAGTCTAAGTATCATACTATAAGCCAGCTAAGGTTACATAGTGAGACACTGTCTGACTCTCTCTCTCTCTCTCTCTCTCTCTCTCTCACACACACACACACACACACACAAAATCTGAAAATTGCATTTAAATTCTTATCTGAATTATGTTACTATTATTTGCTATCTGTGCATCTGCCTATTTAATCTTTGAATTCAGTAAAGGCTTCTTTTAGATCATAGCTCTGAAGTAAATTGAAGAATCATGTATAAATGTCCCTTGAGTCAAGCTATTAAAGACATTTAAATTATACTCTCCAGTATCTAAATGGCAGTCTGAAGTGTATGTGTGTGCATTTGGGGGATGGGCATGTGGGAGTAGAAAGGAGGCATTGTACTGAGATAATATTTTTAGGACGCCAGTGTAATTAGCAGACTTGGGGTTTAGAAAATTGCCCTTTAGAAGCTGAGAAATTAAAGTTTTGAGTTTCTTCTTAAATAAATGTTAAAGCCCCATGCCTGAATATGTTCAGAGCGATTAAAGTGGAGACATTGGATAATAGAAAGTATCCAGAAAACTATCCTCCCGGAGTGTAAAGACAGGAAGAGAAAGAACTTGAGCGATGATGGGATCAGCTGGAAGGGATCTCTTGGAGCTTTGACAGCTGATGACATGGTTAGGGAGCAGAGTATCCAGAGGAGCACTGTTCTGTTTAATTTCTAGAAAGTTGAGATGGGTGGAGAATTTTGGTTAGCAGGCCCAGCTCCATAACTACAGGATGGCCTCAGGAGAAAGCCGTGCTCTACTCAGTGGCACTCCTGTGGGTGCAGGCTGTTCAGTGCAAAGTCTAGGATCCTAAAAGAGTAGGAATGAATTGTCTCTTCTATGGTCCATCTGAATCTAGACACTAACCATTTTTTCAGAGGGGTCTAAAAGTCTTTAGCTTAGGCCTTAGTGCTTTGGAATGGAGGTGCTATGTGTGAAGTGTGTGCTTTGAGCTCCTTCCCAGGTATAGCTGTTAGCTTGACATTTGACCATCTTTTGCCCAGGTTGCTTTTCTGTGGCGTGGTGGTGATGGTAATCCCTCTGTCTCTTAGGGTGTAGATCAGATGAGGTACCATTCAGCATTCTTTCAAGTTCCAAGTAGGTAGATTTAATTTTATTCTTGGAAGGAACCTTAGAGATGTCCTTTTGTGGTCCTGTCGTTTGGCAGAGAAAGAATCTGGGTCTAGAAAGAAGGGTTAGAAGAAGGGTTAGAAGTTGGCATGCACTCAGCAGTTCTGTTTTGAATCTTGTGTTCTGAGTGGCACAGCCTCTGCTGGTGCTGTACAACAGAAAGATTTAGCTCCAGCCAACTTAAATCTGAATTGTGATTCTGCTTCTTACTGTCCATGTGGTCTTATGGGTATGCTTTAACATCCTTGAGTCTGTTTCCACATCTGTAAGATGAGTGTGAAAACATTTTTCCAGCAGAAAGGATTTCTAGACTCTGTGGTGGAAACAGTGTTCTCTGATTAACAGGACTGATGGTAATGGGCAGGGCTTGACCCCAGGCCAGGAACTTCACTCTCTCTCTCAGGTGAGATGAAAGTTCTTAGTTTCCTGAGAGCCTCCGATGCTGGAACTCTTCAGCTCTTCTTTACCCACACAGACTCAGGGTAGAGACAACACCGGACATACTTGGAATTTTTTGTGATGTGCAGGAAGCAAAAGAATTATTTTCAGTGAAACAGGAGTCTGCAAAAGGTGCCTAGGAAACAACTGCCTAGTGCATCCTAATATAGACTCCTCCTGGCCTTGCTAGCTGGCCATCTGCCTGTCCAGCACCACCAGGAAGCTCAGCTTTTTTCTCCGAAGTGTAAGGAGGATTTCCTGGGCTTTGCATGCATGTGTGCCCCAGTGGGGAGACACAGCGAGGAAGGACAGTCACCGGCATTTGTGACAGAAGAGAGATGTTGGGGATCAGCATAAAGTTCATCTAAACATCTTTCCCTGGCCCCTTACACATACTATCTTTACTGGGGAGTCTCTTTAACATCCTCAGTAAGTATAGAAACCCACATGTATGTCATAATAAACTATAGGCCATCTCTTGGCTAAATCCATCACAGACCTTTCCTGCACTCCTGTCTAGGCAGTGATCACCTACTCTGTGCATACTCATCACAGTTCAGACCACACTGTTGGCTCTGACATGGGGAAGTCTGTGCTGGATGATTCTCTTCTTTGTTTTATTTATTTATTTTATTTATCTATTTTATTTATTTATTTATTTATTTATTTTTTTGGTTTTTTGAGACAGGGTTTCTCTGTGTAGCCTTGGCTGTCCTGGAACTCACTCTGTAGACCAGGCTGGCCTCGAACTCATAAATCCGCCTGCCTCTGCCTCCTGAGTGCTGGGATTAAAGGCGTGCGCCACCACGCCCGGCTATTTATTTATTTTTTAACTGTCTGTATGGGTCTGGTGAGATGGCTCAGCGGTTAAGAGTGCCGACTGCTCTTCCTAAGGTCCTGAGTTCAAGTCCCAGCAACCACATGGTGGCTCACAACCATCCGAAACAAAATCTGATGTCCTCTTCTGGAGTGTCTGAAGACAGCTACAGTGTACTTACATATAATAAATAAATTAATTTAAAAAAAATTGTGTGTATGGTGTGTGTGAATGTGGTCTTTCATATCAGTCTGCGTTGGAGGTCGGAGGACAGTTTTTGGGAGTCTATTCTGTATATTGCAAGCTAGCTGACCAGTGAATTTCTGGGAGGATTTTTTGTTTGTTTGTTTGTTTGTTTGTTTTTTGGTTTTTTTCGAGACAGGGTTTCTCTGTATAGCCCTGGCTGTCCTGGAACTCACTCTGTAGACCAGGCTGGTCTCGAACTCAGAAATCCACCTGCCTCTGCCTCCCAAGTGCTAGGATTAAAGGCGTGCGCCACCATGGCCGGCTTTTTTTTTTTTTTTTTTTTTTTTGTCTCTGCCTCCAATCTCGTAGTAGGAGTGCTGAGATTACAGATACAAACTATTGTGTACACCTCTTTGTGGGTTCTGAGGATTTAACTCAGGTTATTATCTTGCATGATAAGTGCTTTTACCCATTGAGCTATCTCACTGGCTCTAGAGCATCATCTTAAAAACAAATTATATTTATTTATTTGTGCATGTGTGTGTACATGCATGTGCATATGTACAGTTGCATGTAACCCACAGTGTGTATATAGATCAGAGGACAGTTCTTTCCCTCCACCATATGGATTCCAAGGATGGAACTCAGATGGATAGGCTTTGCAACAAGCACCTTTACCTGCTGAGCTAGGGCAGGCCTGTCTTCTTTGCCCCCAGTGCTTAACAGTTTCCTATTGTTTGTGTCAGTTTCCTTCACTGTAACAATTCTGAGGAAATCAGCTCATAGAGAAAAAAGGAGAGTGGGTATTCAGAAGGTGGAGTCAGAAGAACTGAGAGATTGAGGTCAGCCTGGGCTGACCCCTCCTCCTACAACAGGAGAAAGAGAAAAGAGGGAGAAGGAAGCGGGGAGAGGAGTGAGGAGAGAAGGATAGAGAGAGGCTTATGTGTTGAGGTTCCAGTCCATTGATTGCTGCTGTTATTTTGGACCTTGGGGAGACAGTACATGGAGATGGTGGCACATGACAGAGTAAAATTGTTCTCTTCGTTACCAAAAATACAAAAGAGAAAAGGTGACATGGGTTTGCAGACTGGGGGCCAAAAGGAGCAGCTCTGCCAGCTTCTGTGATGTCCAACTTTGACTTTAGCACTTGGTTATTTTTGGTTTATATAGCATTTGTGCTGTTAGACTCAGTGTGCTTGCTCCTGTTGTCAGGTCTGGTTTGTCCCTTGTGGAATCCTATGTGCCGTCTCTACTTGATGGATAGAAAACAGGTTTGTTTTTTGTTTTTAATCAAATTATTTATTTATTTATTTACCTACTTATTTAATGTTTGTGAGTACACTATAGCTATCTTCAGACACACCAGAAGGGAGCATTGGTCCCCGTTACAGATGGTTGTGAGTCACCATGTGGCTGCTGGGAATTGAACCCAGGACCTCTGGAAGAGCAGTCCGTATTCTTAATCTCCAGCCCGGGGAAGCAGTTTTTGTTACAGGACTTATGCATGTCATACAGGCCACTGAAAGGGCCTGCAGTTCTCTTTGCTGCTCTGCAGCAGACAGCTCCTTCCCAGCCCAGAGGGGAAACATTTAACAAGCATGTACTGGTATTGACGTAGATCTACACTATTTTGTGCCGTGTCCTCAGCCCTGTGCCTGGCATGGAGGGAGGCTCAGGGAAAGCCTGGAAGGCTTGGATGGATTGGCAAGCCTTTTTATAATGCTGTGCTTTCTGCTTATCCCTAGCAACCTGTAAATGCTGGGCTCATGATGGATATGTGACATTGGTGGCTGAATTTACACGGCACCTGGTGGCTTTTCACACTCCCCCTCATGCCTCTCTGGAGACTAAGATAGGACAGATGGCCACAGACAAAGTATTCTCAGCTCTGCACCCTCTCTTCAAATCACAGCTGAGGGAAAGTTAAGTTTTTGCAACAACACAGTTTTGGTAATGTGATTTCATGTTGCTAGTAAGTTGCTTAACACTCTGGATATATCACACCCCAGCAACATTCAGTACCAGCTTAATTTCATGTAGGTGGCTGTATTCTACCTACTAAGCCTCGTAACCCTTAATAAACTGAGACTGATAAGGTTAACTCTCTGAGCCAGGCAGATTCTGGGTCCAGAATTAAATGAATCATCTTTTTCTCATTATCACCTTTAATTCCTTCTCCACTGAGTATAGATGTCTGCTTTTAAAATGTTAGGGGTGGAAACACTCATGATGCTTTAGCTTCCTTCCTGTGTATGAACTTGAAGAGATTGAGGCCAGAGAGACTGAGTAGCTTACTTGGGAGTGGGATTTAGTGAAGATCTCAAGGAGACCCAGGGCTCCTGGTTTCTCTGAAAGCAGGGCTCCTGATTTCTTTTGGGGCCCACTGCTTGCCCTTCACTTCTGTCTTAAGAAAGAGAAAGCTCTATGGTCTATTTAATTAAAAAATGAATAAAGGTAGATTTTTGTTCATACTAGAGGCCCAGCCTAGATTTAGATCTAGATTTCTTTTTTTTTTTTTTTTTTTTTTTTTGATTTTTTGAGACAAGGTTTCTCCGTATAGCCCTGGCTGTCCTGGAACTCACTCTGTAGACCAGGGTGGCCTCAAACTCAGAAATCCGCCTGCCTCTGCCTCTGCCTCCCTAGTGCTGGGATTAAAGGCATGCGCCACCACGCCCCGCTTAGATCTAGATTTCTTGATTTAAAAAACTTTCTTTTAAACCAGGTGGTGGTGGCTCCAGCCTTTAATCCCAGCACTCAGGAAGCAGAGGGAGGTGAATCTCTCTGAGTTGAAGGCTAATCTGGTCTACAAGAGCCAGTTCTAGGACAGTCAGGGCAACACAGAGAAACCCTGTCTCGAAAACCAAAAAAATGAGCAAGATCTCCCCCCCCCCCAAAAAAAAAACCCCTAACCCAAACAACAATAACAAAATCAAACTTTTTCTTATCAGACTTGGTGGGACACATTCTTATTATCTCAACAGTCAGGAAGTTGAGGCAGATGGGTTGAGAGTTCCAGGCCAGCCTGGTCTACATAGCAAGCCCTGTCTCAAAAACAAAACAACACTGTCCTAAATAATTGTGTTGCTTGGACTGGTTTTCTTTCCTAGTCATCATTTTTCTCATGTGGCAGTTCAAAATTTATAAGGCCTGAAAGAGTTAATACTCCTCTCAGAATAGCCAGGCGTCTCCCAGGAAGTAGAGGAGAGGCAGGATGTGGCAAACCAGTGGGTGAATGAGAGCCCTGCTCCTTGGAAGAAAAGGAAGTGGGAGAGGCGAGAGGAAGATTGCAGAGGACAGGTCTTTTCACCTCTGCTCTAGATGTGGTTCTTCTGAAGCTAAGCAGACCCAAAATAGCCACGGCCCCAAGAATGCGAGTTGTGCTGAATTTGGAGTTGCCTGTTCTTCGCACAGCTAATATCTCAAGTTTAATGTGTAGTGGACTGTTCCGTCTTTTGCTTTGTAACTTCAGTCACTGGTGCATTCTCATCTCCCTGTTGCTCTTGTTTGTTTGTTTGCTTTTTGTTTTTCTTTTAAAAAAAGATGTATTCCTCTGTTGAGGGACATCTGGGTTCTTTCCAGTTTCTGGCTATTATGAATAAGGCTGCTATGAACATAGTGGAACATGTGTCCTTGTTACCAGATGGAATATCTTCTGGATATATGCCCAGTAGAGGTATTGCAGGATCTTCTGGTAGTACTATGTCCAATTTTCTGAGGAACCGCCAGACTGATTTCCAGA
>LR749997.1:1059894-1119237 GCA_902729485.2 Mus minutoides
TTTTTTTTTTTTTTTTTTTTTTTTTTTTTTTTTTTTTTTTTTTTTTTTTTTTTCTTGAGACAGGGTTTCTCTGTGTAGCCCTGGCTGTCCTGGAACTCACTCTGTAGACCAGGCTGGCCTCGAACTCAGAAATCCGCCTGCCTCTGCCTCCCGAGTGCTGGGATTAAAGGCGTGCGCCACCACGCCCGGCTCCTGGTCTGCCTTCTTAGACCCATAGTGAGACACTCTACTTGTAAGCTTGCAGATCTTAGAAGTAGATAGTCCGATAGTAGATTCAGAATCCTCTTGTCCCTATGGTAACTTTGGAGACTATACATATTTAGGTAGCACTTGACTGGTTAAGGGCACAGTCTTTTTCAAGACTGGTCTCATTTTAGACACTGGTTGGAAGCTTGGCAATTCCCAGGCTACTTGTACTTCACATGAAGTGACTACAAATTCAGGGTTCTCTTTACCTTCTCAGGTTTCAGAATTTGCTAGAGTAATTATAGAATGCAGAAAGGTACTGATTGCTGTTCTAATTACAATTTTATTGCATCAAAATTATAGTAATCAAGATCAACCAAAAGAAGAGACACAAAGTTAGGCCTGGGAGAGCTGCAGAAAGGTCAGCTGCTAGTGTCTTCTGCTTGTGTTCACAGGGCACATCACTCTTTGGCACACTGATGTACAATATGCACAGATTATTGTTTACCTGGAAAGTTCATCTGAGTCTCATTGTCTGGAGCTCCTTTCGGGGTTAGCTTTATCACTGGTGCTGTGATCACATTCAGTCTCCACCCTCCTGCATTCTCTGCAAGTTTTGTTGATAGCACTTATTTTTTTTAAAGGTTTATTTATTTATTTCATGTATGTGGGTACACTGTCATTGTCTTCAGACACCCCAGAAGAGGGTATAGGATCCCATTACAGATGGTTGTGAACCACCATGTGGTTGCTGGGAATTGAACTCAGGACCTCTGGAAGAGCAGTCAGTGCTCTTAACCACTGAGCCATCTCTCCAGCCCCCGATAGCACTTATTTAAGAGCCCAGTTCATTAGCTGAATGTTTGGCCTTTCTGCTATGGCCAACCCTTCTCCCTTGTTATCTCTTCAGTAGACTGCCCTAGGAACCCACCCTGAGTCACCTCTGTATAAATCATTGGGTCATACTGTGAAGAACAGACACACCTGTTACTCAGGAATTGCCTGGATTTATATAGGCTGCCTCCCACAGAGGACAAAGTCCAGCCAAGTTGCTCATTATACAACAACCCCCTACCACAAAGCTATCTCTTCCTCATTTGCCAGAATTCTAGTGTCACTGTTACCCTTTCTTTCTTTCCTGTCCAGATGGTCACGTAGTTGTGTCAACTGACTTCAGTCTGTCCCATATCATCGTCATTGTTTACTGGGTACTGTGCTCTTTGCTTTCCCGTTGTGTCTGAGTTCACTGCTCTGTAAGCTCTATGCTGCTTCCCACTGAACCTGGCCCTCAATACAAAAATCACTTTATTTTCTTACTTCAGAATTTGTGTTTATACCAGCACTCTGGAGGCTGAGGCAGAAGGATTGCCATGAGTTTGAGGCTAGTCTGGACTACATAGTAAATTTTAAGCCAGCCTAGGTTATAGAGTGAGATTGTATCTCAAACAAAACAAAAAAAGCAAAAGCAAACAAACAAACAGCCAGATCCCCCCCCCAAATAAAAAAAGTTTGTTATTGAAGAATAAAGTATATATTATAACCCCATGGATATAAAACACACTATAGCCAGGTATTGTGCACATCTCTAATTCCAATAAAAGAAAGGTTCTTTGGAGCAACTCTTGTCTGTGTTGTATTGAAATCACAGTTCACAGGTTAGCAGGCAGGTACACCAGCAGTCCAGTTGAGTAGAGTTGGGATAGCAAACACAAATCAGCAGGAGGGACCAACAGGAACACCAGGAGAGTTACTGTGCCTCTCTCAGGGAAGTGAAGATGAGTGAAGAGCAGAGAAGACGAGAGACCTACGAGTGCTAGCTTTATAAGCAGGCCTAGCTCAGCCTCCATCACTGTCCTTTTTATACTCTCCAAATATCATGTGTCCTCCAAGGGTCTTGCCTCAGCAAGACATCTCTCTGCCAATCAGCCCAAGTCCTCAGAAGCTGCAAAAAAGCCATGGCACACCACCAGAAATTTTTTGGTGCATTTCTCTCTAATTCCAATAAAAGAAAGGTTCAACTAATCAGCTAAACTAATGCAGCTCAACTATGCAGTTTAAGGCAAACCAGTACATGTGTGTCGTTAGCAAAGGATCTTTTATCATGTGTCCTTTCTCATCCTTGCTTTATCAGAACATCCTCTCTCCTGTGTTTGCTTCAGAGAAACATTCCTTCTCGAGTATATCTTAGTCTTTCACCTGTGTCCACTTCAGCCAAATGTTCTTTCATGTGTCTGCCCCAGCAAAGCACCATCCAACTGACTTTCCAAAGAGCCCTAAAGTTTTCATTTCACCTCTGAGTTATACTGGCGCTCAGCTAAAATGAGGCTTGTTTGTTTTTGATTAGATACTGGATTTCTTCAACTATGGGTGGAAAACTATGTCAAGCGTCCAAGTTAACAGCAGCCAGCCTAATAGAGTAAAACCTACCCGGAAGAAGTAACATTTGGGACCCAGAAAAACTTAGTTATTAAAATCAAACTGGCAAGCTGCATATGGTAGCATATGCCTTTAACCTCAGCACTTGGGAGGCAGAAGCAGACAATCTCTGAATTTGAGGTCAACCTGGTCTAAACAGTGACTTCCAGGACAGCCAGATTTATGTAGAAAGACCCTGTCTCAACTGCCCTCTCCCCAACAAAGAAAAAAAAATCAAACTAGCAAAGAAAACCCAAAACCAAACCAAAACAAAACAAAAACACCAAAACTGGGGGCTGGACAGATGGCTCAGCAGTTTTAGCACACTGGCAGCTTGATTCCCAGCACCAACATGGCTGCACACACCATCTGTAACCCTAACTCTAACCCTGAGGAAGAGGCTGCAGTTAGGCTCTTTATGCTTTTACCGTCCTGAGCCCTCCTGACTACCCTTCTAGAGTGTATGGCCTCCACTATTTTTACTGCTTCTGCTTCTCCCAGTGAGCTTGTCTCCACCATGTTCTTCCTCTTCCCCACGCCCCTTAGAGTACTTCAGCCTGGGAGTTCCTCCTCACAGTTTACAGAACCTTTATCCCTTTACCCCTGGGAGTAAGTCACTATAATAGGAAAGTACCTGGTATCAGGGATGAGCTAGGGACGTTTTGTCTGAAAGATAGGAATTCTTTCTTCATCATGGTTTGAAGGAAGAGTCAAAGTTTGATGTTCCAGACCCCTACCATGGAAGAGTTCTGTAATTGTTCCTGGTCTCAAGTAAATTAACATGTACACCGTGCTCTAGTATTTGAGACACCAGTCTTTGCATCTAAATTTTACTTTTTATCAGATTATTGTTTGTCTTTTTGCCGTTCATTTGTTGATGTTTCCCCTCTCCCCAAACTTTTAATTCCTTCCTGTGCTGTGTAGAAGAGTGACCATTCAGGAGCTATTTCATTGCTGTTACTTTTGTCCACCCAGGTAGACTTAGAAGTGCTCTTACTGCATTCAGGCAGCAGCAGGACACCACCCTCTGATTCAGGATGTTGTTCAGTATTGGGATCAGCCTGTGTATGGAGTGGGTGGTTCCATCACTCCAGGGTGTGTGTGTGTATCTTAGTGTGACTGTCTGAAAAAACACTGTGGGAAGGTAATTTGTATGATTGCAGAATCCTGCTGGATTCCCAGGGGTACATTTTTGTCATCTTTGTTTAGGGAGGATAAGAATATGAGTCTTGGTGATTTCTTTTTAATTAAATCTATTTCCTTGGCTTTTGTAAAGGTTTGTTTATTGACTTGGAAGCTACCTGAATGCAAAGGAAGATAAACATTTGTTCTAACTGACATTTTTTCTTTAGGTTTTTCACGATAGGGTTTCTTTGTATAGCCCAGGCTGATGTTGAACTCACAGAGATTCACCTGCCTCTGTCTGCCAAGTGTTGGGACTAAAGGTGTGTGCCAGCAATACTTGGCTAACATTTTTTTCTTTTAAGATTATATATATATATATATATATATTGGTTTTTCCAGACAGGGTTTCTCTGTATAGCCCTGGCTGTCCTGGAACTCACTCTGTAGACCAGGCTGGCCTCGAACTCAGAAATCCGCCTGGCTCTGCCTCCCAAGTGCTGGGATTAAAGGCGTGCGCCACCACCACCCGGCCCTCTGTCCTCACTTTAGTGTACTCTCTTAGCAAGACAGAGCCTGCCACCTATCAAGCTGGCTGTGCTGGCATGCACCTATGGTTTGTGTCTGGAAGCTTGAGGACCACATAGTTCTTTTGTCTAGGCAATTTATAACTCCACGTCCTATAATCCTTAGACCAGCTTCTAAGTTCAGTAGCTATCAAGAGAAGTGTGAGAGATCTTGAAAGTTATGTGCCTGACATGGTCATGCTTGTCTGTAATTTCAGCACTAGGTAGGAAGATTAGGAATTCAAGTCCAGCGCTTGCCATCACATAATGAATTCAGGGCCAACCTGAGCTACCTGAGATTCTGTCTCAAAAATACTTAAATAAGCTGGCTGCAGTGACACATGCCTTTAACCCCAGCACTTGGGATGAGTTTCCGGACAGCCTGGTCTATATAATGAGTTCTAGGAGTTCCAGGACAGCTAAGGTTACAAGTGAGATTCTGCTTTGGGTGGGCAGGGGGCTTTAAAAAGAAGAAAAGAGTTCCGGGAGGGAGTTGGGAGACCTGCCACATTGTCCTCTCTAAGCCTCAGTATCCTGTTCTGAAAATGAGGATTGAATCCATTTGATGTCCTTCAGGTCTCTCTTTTACTGCTTAATTTAAACTGTTAAACTGTTAAACCACAAGACCCCCAGTGTGGCAGTGTAATAATAATTAGGCTTAGCAGGTCCTGGAGGGAGAGGGAAGAGCCAGCGGTCTTACCCAGAGGATCTCTTTCATTGTGCTTCTGATGGTTCCAGAGACTCCAGTGACAACCCTTGTTTTTCTGTGCATTGCCATTTCAAGCCCATAATCTTCTTGTATCTCCTCGAACTTGTGTTTACTGTTAGCCATGGTGCAGAATTCACATTTCACTGTGCTGTTTTTGCACTTGAGGGAGTTTGAGTGGATCACAGCTGGTCTCTGGAGAGAAGGAGGGCTGTGTGTGTGTGTGTGTGTGTGTGTGAGAGAGAGAGAGAGAGAGAGAGAGAGAGAGAGAGAGAGAGAGAGAGAGAGAGACTGAGACAGACTGTTGGAGCTCTAGTTTTGTTTTTTAATTTCCAGGGTCATTTTTGCTGATTTTAGTTAAAAATAATGGTTCCAAAAGAGGCAGGTTTTTGTCCTCTAAGCTTTGTGGATTTGTGGTGTGGGTCAGCAATAAGGACCTCTCTCTTCTTGCTTCCTTTGCTTGAAGCATTTCACCTTGAGAGGGAAAAAACAAGACTTGTGGCTGGCTTCTCAGTACAAGATGAGCTGACCCTGAATAGCAACACCCTATTGATTGGTTTCTTTCCAGTGAGCAGTAGAAACCGAGTTGCTGCCAGGATCTTCACTTTACCTCAGATCTACTAGTTTGCCTTTCATTCTCTGGAAAGACTTAAAAGTGTTGACGGTGCTCTAAGAATTCTTAAAGGGAAGTAAAGGCAAGACACAGGTCTTGCTGGTGCTGCCTTGGCTTCTCCTCCTGCTCCCATGCTCCTTCCTGCATTGATTGCCTTACCATTATTTAGAATGAGTTAGCATTTCAGGACTTCTCATGAGCTTGTTGTGTGACTCTGCCTTGTTGAAGCGAAGCATGAAACTATTACAATGTATAGAGGAGAAATCTGAAACCTGGCAAGGAAAGGTGGTATGTGCCGAGTCCTACTTGTTAATCAAGTTAGTGGATCATTAAGTTAACACACTGACTCACTTCTCCACCCCAGGGACCTCCGGTGTGCCTGACCACCACAGCACCCAGCCCATCCCGAAGGTCTGCTGGGACTAAGTCTCTGGAAAGCACACATCAGCAGTCATTTCCTTAGATGGTGAGGAAGGGATTAGACCCTGGACATGGAAGTCAGAAAGGAGAGAAGGAAGGAAGGAACCCATGGACCTGGTCTCTTCTGGAAAATGCCAGGTTAACTTGTGATTACTCTGCTCCCCTTCTATCTTTTTTCTCCCCCCAGTGTTACTCACTCTGTAGACCAGGCTGGTCTTGAACTCAGAGAGCCACCTGCTTCTGCTTCCTGAATGCTGGACCCACCCCACCCCACCATCTCCTCCCTTTTAAATCCATTCTGGGAGTAGAACTCAGGCCCCCATCTTGTGTGCCAAGTGTTTTTACTCACTGAGCCATCTCTCTGGCCCTCTTCTTTTTCTGATAGAGTGTCACTGTGTAGCCCAGGCTAGCCTGAGACTTGTGGCAGTCCTTTTGCCTCTGTCTCCTGAGTGCTATGATTATAGGCATCTGTCATCAGAGTTGTAGTTTGTTTCTGTAGAGTTAGACAAGTGCTGAGTCAGCATCCCCTTTCTCATCTTGGGGAGCAAGTTTTTACTGGCATGAACTCAAAGAGGAAGTTGCTCCTCTTCTGTTGAAGAAGGTCAGATAGGTTGTCATGCAGGGGGGATGCACTTGTATCTGAGACAAAGTTGCCTCCTTTGAAATATAGAATTTTTGGAGTAGGCATGATGTTAAGGTTTGAGTCTTGGCTTTGCTGCTCACTCAGCTGTGTGGCCTTGGCTCATTTACTCCTCCGGCCAGTTCTTGAGTTTGCTCTAGTGATCTGTTTGATCAGTTCCAGTTCATAGATGTAATGCACATAGCACAGTACGAGGAAAAGAGTGTGTTCTCTCTTAGACATTCTCCTCCCAGCTGTCCCCGTGCACTGTGTGTGTGTGTGTGTGTGTGTGTCTTGGGGATTTCAGTTCTATAAAATAAGGTCTTATATGAAGTTCAGTCTAGCCTTGATCTCAGGATCCTTCTGCCTGATACTGGGATTATAGTATCTTCTACCCTGCTAAATTTATGTGGTGATCAAAGTCATGGCTTTGTTTGTTAGGAAATCACTACTAGCTGAGCTACATCCTTAGTCCTGGTCTACTTATTTTTGACAGCAGCTTTTGGATTCTGAATTTATATGCCTCCCTAAGACTTCCAGGCAGCTGTATGTCACCTAAGTTTGGGGGAAGGTATCTGTCTGCATTTGACATGTGTTTCTAAATGTGGCTATGGATCCTTGTGAAGAGACTTGAGAGGGAGGAAACCAGAGGGCATGTGCATCCCTAATCTGTCACTCGGTCGTACATGCCAGGGTCTCATAACTGAGGGATGAGGGCGATGTGAAACTTAACTAAATATTTTAACGCCGGGCAGTGGTGGCGCATGCCTTTAATCCTAGCACTTGGGAGGCAGAAGCAGGTGGATTTCTGAGTTCGAGGCTAGCCTGGTCTACAGAGTGAGTTTCAGGACAGCCAGAGCTACCAAAAAAAAAAGAATATTGACAAGCTGCCTCAGGCTCCTCATCTACCTTAACAAAAGGATGTTGGGTAGTTTAAGTAGAAATGTATTTTATCATACTTGTTGAGGTTGGGTGTTCAAGATTAGGCTGTCAACACAGTGGTTCTGGGGCAGGCCTTTCCTGGTTTGACAACAGCTGCCTTCTTTTGCGTGGTCTTTCACTGTGTGTACTGGGAGCAAGAGGGCCACTAAGCCTACTTGACTAGTATCCAACCTGTTCGACCTCCTTTAGTCTTAATTCCCTTTGGAAAGGCCTGTTCCATACACATCCATATGTGAATGTTTAGACCATGGCACCATCCTTTCCCCAGAGTTACTCAATAAGTTTGCCAGTGACATTATCTTGTGGCTTTTCCTGCCCCGTGTTGGACCAGCCTGTATTCTGGAGCCATGAGGTCTCTCTCTTTCTTCTTGGCCTTTGGAGGGGATGCCAAAGAATAGAGGATTATGCTTCTACCTTGACTGGCATATCTGGGGGACACCAGCACTCTGATGTGTAACAAGTCCTGTTTTATCACTTGTTTAGACTGGAGAGTGAAATCAGATGAAATACAGTGGATATTCTCTTTACCAATTCATAAGATTAAGCAACTGGCTTCACTGAACCTTCTTCAGTCTCTGTATGAAACACTCTGATGTCCGTGGCATGCCATATGTTTAGCTGGTGACTGCTTCTTGCCATGCTCACTTGATTTCTGCGAGATAGCTGGTTCCCAAGCCCATTTTTGCAGCTTTTGGCTTGGTAGCTCAGTTGTTTACATCAGATCAACTGATGTAAATCAGATGAAATGCCCCCTCAAGTGAAGTGCTTTCCTATTTGTCTTTAAAGACTAGGTAAAAGATGATGAAATAGTAAGGCCACATTGCTGTCACATTAGAGGAGCAGTAAGACTTGGGGAATGAGGAAGTTTTGAATTTGTAGACTAGACATGTGTCTACATTTTCATTTTATCTCAAGGAATTAGGACTTGGAAATCATACATGATAGTTGGCATTCTGGGTTCATATAAGACCTTTAATCTCAGCTCTCTGAGTTCATGGCTAGCCTGGTCTACATAGCAAATTCCAGGATAGCCAAGGCAACAAAGAGAGACCCTGGTTTTTTGTTTGTTTGTTTTAAAGATCTGGAAATGGACCCTTACTCAGAGGGCCTTACTTTGAATTAAAGAATGAATTGGGGCCCAGTAAATGGCTCAGTGGTGAACAGTATTTACCATATAAACCTGAGGACTGAGCTTGGGTCTCCAAGAACCCACATAAAGCTGGATTCATTAGTTCATGTCCGTGATTCCAGGGCTTCTGCAGTGGGGTGAGGAGGGGAAGCAGGAGGCTCTCTGGAAGCTTGTGGGCCAGCTAGTCTGTCCTGTGCAGCTGGAGAGTGACTCTGCCTTGAACAAGGTAGAAAGTGAGAGCCAACACCTCAGGTTGTTTTCTGATCTCCTTCACAGACGTCCCGTACTCATAAAGACATACACACGTGAAGAACAAGTAAAGGGGTGTAGACTTGTACTATACAAAAGTAACAAACTTAGGTGTATCTTTTATGGATCGTGATCTAACTTTTCTGATTGCCCTGCTTCCTAGACCATATACTAGAACAGAAGGTTTCCACTGCTCTGTTCCAATTAAAAGTGGGTTTGGTTACAGTTGAGAAGGTTTAGTGAAATTTATTTTGTGTATTGTGTAAATTTAATTAAAATTCATTGTTTTGTTTCTGAGGTAGGGCTTGTTATGTAACCTAAGCCAGCCTAATGCTCACAGTCATCCTGCCTCAGCTTCCTGAGTGCTGAGATTATAGGTAGTCACCACACCTGTCTCTAGTGAGGATTTTAAAAATTATGTGTATTTCTGTGTGTCTGAGTTTGAGTGTGTGTACATGAGTACAGCTCCAAAGGCGTTGGGTCCTTTGGAGCTGGAGTTACAGGTGGTTGTAAGCAGCCTGACATGGGTGTAGGGAAGACCCATGTTCTCTATAAGAGCAGCAGCAAGTGCTTTTAATGTCAGAGCCATCTCTTAGGTGGCTCGTTTTCACTCTTACTAGATTCCTTGGTTCCTCTTGTAGACCTTTAATATATTGAGAGAAATCCAAGGCCCTCATTTTTCAATGCTGCATTGTGAGATAAAGCAGAGTTGCTGGTGAGGCCTAGGGATGACTGAAATGAGCAGAGCCCTGGCGAGTAGAACTCTTTCGGGCAATACCTTCCTTGGGTCCCCTGTGTGCTTGGCCTCAGAGTGCATGGCTGCAGGGCAGAGCGTCTCTGTTCTGCTGCTCTGTGCTGACCTGGTCCTCCTTTGGGCAGGACCAACCTGGAGGCCTTGCAGAAGAAGCTGGAGGAGCTGGAGCTTGACGAGCAGCAGCGGAAGCGCCTTGAGGCCTTTCTGACGCAGAAGCAGAAGGTGGGAGAACTGAAGGATGATGACTTTGAGAAGATCAGCGAACTGGGAGCTGGCAATGGTGGAGTGGTCTTCAAGGTCTCCCACAAGCCATCTGGCCTGGTTATGGCTAGAAAGGTGAGTTTATCTGGGTAAACAGCTAATTATCAATTAAGAATCTGAATGGGTAAAAGAAAGGGGGGGGTTTACTTAGTACTTTTTTGTGCAGTTAGATTGAAAACTAACAGAATGTGGGAAATAAATACTAAGCTCTGCTAGGGTGATATTCAGCATCCCTAATCTGGGGAATAACAGTGGTGACACTTCCGCTTGCTGTGCTATAGGAAGGACACCACATACATTTGTCAGTTGTGAAAAGGAGCTGCTTTTTTACACCCAGTTCTAGTGATTGATACTCAGGCCAAAGCTGAGTTTCATGGCTTCAGTCTTGACCCAATCCCTTTCCTGTTCACCATTGTCTGTCTGTCTCTTAACACAGCTGCCTTGTATAGAGATACTACGTTCTTCCATGTTTTTCAGCTCACCAGGTTCTTTCTTCTCTCCATGTTTGTATTGTGCCATTCCTTCTAGCTTTCCCAGTAGCATCCATTTTAGGGTCTTACCTCTTATTTCCTGTCAGCTGTTACAACTCATCAATTGTCATATGCCATACTTATTGTCTATGGTGTGACCTTATTAAATAACATTAAATGTGTCTGTCACTTGTCTCCTGGTTAGAACAAGAGGCAATATTGAAACACATTAGGCAACAGCTGACATTTTGGGTAAATCAATCCTATCAGGTTCCTGAAGTTAAGGAGGAACCCGTGGGTTGATTAGGGTTACCCTACGTCAATTCTGCATGCCTTTATACACCACAGCCCTACGGAACCTTATTCAGAAGGCCGAATTTCCCTTATCTCTAGAATCTTAGCTTTAAAAATGGCCTGTTTGGGGCGGGGAAGATGGCTTTAGTGGGTAAAGTATGTAAGTATGCAATACTAGTGTCAGTATTCGCGTTTAGATCACCAGATCCTACATAATAGCTTGATTTGTAGTATGAGTATCTGGGATCCCAGCATTTCTATAGTGTCATAGGAACTTCTGGCCCACCTAGCCTGACATGCCACAGGAAAACAGAGTACAGGGGCTGGAGAGAAGGATCAGCAGTTAAAAGCAGTTATTGCTCTTGCAGAGGATCTGGATTGGTTATAGCATTGACATGGCTGCTTAAAACATGTGTAACTGCAGTTCTAGGGGACCCTGCACACACATGGTGCACATACATATACTCAAGCATACACATATACACTTAAATATGAAACAACAAATAAAATTAAAACAAAGAGACCTTGTAGAGGGTGAAGGTGAGGACAGACACCTGAGGTTGTCACCTGACCTCCACATGCATGTGCACCATTACATGAGAGTACCTATATTCACACACATGCTTACACACACATACATATACTTTACACACCCATACAAAGGTAAATTAATAATTATAATTTTTAAAATATATTTTTCCAAGTGTAGGGGTTCATGGCTGTAGTAAGTGTTTGAAAGAATGATGCAATAAGATTGTGAGTTCACTGACTGAGCTACAAAGTGAGCTAACCTGGACAATAGGGTGAGCTCCTTTTTCAAGATAATAGAGAGCTGGAATGTAGCTTGATGGTAGAGTACTTGTATAGCGTGAGCAAGGTTCTGTGTTCAGTCATCAGCACCTTAAAAAGCAAAACCAAAAAGCTGTTTCTCTTCTTACCTTTAGGAACTTAAATCTTAAAGAAAGACTTTCTTCTTTACTTCACTTCTTAAAAGCTTTCCCCTCCCATCTCACCTTCAGCTGATCCACCTGGAGATCAAACCCGCAATCCGGAACCAGATCATCCGGGAGCTGCAGGTGCTGCACGAGTGCAACTCTCCGTACATCGTGGGCTTCTACGGCGCCTTCTATAGCGACGGCGAGATCAGCATCTGCATGGAGCACATGGTGAGCAGCTGGCTGTCAGCTTTTGCAGTGGCCTGGGAACAGGCTGGCTCTGGCCTCATCGTTGGTTTGGATGGTGACCAGCTCTTCCCTGCCTCCCCATTCCACACCCTAAAGGCCTGGTTGACCTGGGCACCTGACTGGAGTCTGGTATAGTCACAGGATGACAGCCCTGCTTCTCTTCAAAAAGAGGTGTTAGATGCCATGATTTCTCAGTGGGCTTTTCTCCAGTATATTTCCTAGATTTCTCCTATTTTGATGGCCGTAAGATTTTGATGTAGTTCAAATATGGCTAATACAGTTTAAATCCAGTCTGTGTCTCAGCCTTCGGAAGGTTTATGATATACTTTAAGGGCAGCCTTGGGATTTTTGGGGGGGAGCTGAAGAGAGCAACCCCCCCCCCACCACACACACTAGTGAAAGGTAAGAGCAAGTCAGTGAGTGGGTGTTTATAGGCCAATTACATGTGTGGGAGCTCATCTGCAGGCCCTTCCTTTTCTTCCCAGTGATGGTGACGATAAAAATGCTCATGCTTATTGGGCATATATATAGTAATCAAGTGTCATCCTAAACAAATTAATATTTTATTACATTCTCATAGTCTCCTTTAAAAAATACTACATTTATTTATTGAGTGTGTGTGTGTGTGTGTGTGTGTGTGTGTATACACTCCATGAAGTACACATGGAGGTTTACTTGTGGGAGATGGTTTTTTTCCTTCTACCATTTGGTCTGAACTCAGGTTGTGAGGTTTTGGGGTTGTTTGTTTGTTTGTTTGTTTTTGTTTTTTCAAGACAGGGTTTCTCTGTATAGCCCTGGCTGTCCTGGAACTCACTCTGTAGACCAGGCTGGCCTCGAACTCAGAAATCCACATGCATCTGCCTCCCGAGTGCTGGGAGTAAAGGCATGCGCCACCATGCCTGGCTAGGTTGTGAGGTTTTGAGGCAAGCACCTTAACTAAGCGGTCTCACTAGCCCCACAGCCCAATTTTTATATCACCTAGTGAGGAAGTTAATACATAAAGAAACTTAATCTCTCTCTTCTTAAAAAGATTTATTTATTTAATGTATATGAGTACACTGTAGCTGTTTTCAGACACACCAGAAGGTGGCATCGGATCCCGTTATAGATGGTTGTGAGCCACCATGTGGTTGCTAGGATTTGAACTCAGGACCTCTGGAAGGGCAGTCAGTGCTCTTACCCGCTGAGCCATCTCTCCAGGCCCTGCTGCTACTTGTTAACTGTAACTTTGCAGTTAGTAAGTCCTGTTTAGTCCAGTGCCTGTACTTGGTTGGCTCCACTATATAGAGATGAGGGACTAGGCTTTTTCTATCCTTTAAGCTTAGGATTGCCAGCTTTGTAGCTGATAGAATGGCATAGGAATGTTGTGAATCAGTTGTTTATTTATGTCTTTTACCTTACAAAAATATAACTAAGGATATTGTCATGTTTGCCACCATGCTGTGTTCCTGTCGTCCTCTCTCGTATCCAGGATCTTGTGCATAGTAGGTAAATGCTTAACTCCTAAGCTGTGTCCCAGCTCCACCACTGTCTTGAAAGTTCACATTATTCCTGACACCCTGGTACAGAACAGGCACTCAGTAAGTCTGTGTTTACTTAAAACCATATGTCTTAATTAGGCTTCAATTGCTATGAGAACTTTCTTATAGCACCTAGCACCACCAGCCAAGAGGTAGCATCACCCACAATAATCTGGTCCCTCCCACATTCGTCATTCAAGGAAATGCACTACAGGCTTGCCCACAGGCCAGTCTGGTAGAGGTATTTTCTTAATTAAGGTTCCTTCTTCTAAAATGAATCTAGCTTGTGTCAACCTGACATAAAATTAGCCAGTGCATTATTTAATTGTGACCTTGAGTAGACTTCCTCATCTCTCTCAGTTTTCTCATTTGTAAGGTGGTCATGATCCTATCTGTTTTGTTGCTGTGCAGGTTAGAATGACATCAGTCTGTCAGTATGCCCTCCAATTCAGAGTATGCATTCTGCAAGTGCTAGTTCCTGCTTTATTCCCATGGCACTGGCAGTTCAGAGTCAGGGGAGTCTACAAACCTGATGTCTGCCACAGTGGCTGATGTCTCCTGTTCCCATTTCCTTTGACCTCTAGACCTAGACTGACTTTCAGAATGGTACCTGGTCTGAATGGATGTCCCCTCCTCTACCTAAGGAGTCTGTGCTGGTTACCTCACCCTAACACATATACCATCATTTTGAATATTCATTTTATGATCAGGAAGGGCCATATATACTGTTGCAGGCATCAGTCATGGTGCCATTTAGAACTTGCATCCTGGAACCAACTTCTACATGTCTAAAGGTTATAGAGAAGGTTCTTGTCCCTTTTTACTCCAACAAGAGTGCAGCCATGTCTTTGGGAAGCACAGGAAATCTTCTGGGCTGCTTGCAGCCCTTGACCTGGGGTGCAAATTCTTACTTGGGTCTTAGCTCCTGCCCCTTAGGACTATTTAGATAGGGTCTCATTACACAGTCCTTCCTGGCTTGGACGTTATGTAAACCAGGCTGGCCTTTAATTCAGAGATCTACCTGGCTCTGCCTTCTGGTTGCTGGGATTAAAGACCATGCTACCAAGCCTGGCAAGACTATTATCCTACTTTTTCTCCTCTTCCTCCTCCTCTTCTTTCCTCCCTTTTATTTTTTATCTTTTAATATTTTTAAGGGTCTCTATGTAGCCTTGGGTTGCTTGTAATTTACTATGTGAACCAGGCTGGCTTTGAACTTGCAGTGTTTTTCCTGCCTCTGCCTACTGGGATAACAGGTGTGTGCTACTGTGCCTGACATCTTTGGACGTTTGGGTTTCTTGTACTCTTTGTTGACGGTGTCTCCACCCCCGCCTCCCTTCTTAGTTCTAGCCGAAAAAGAGTTTTGATGCAACTAGAAAGGGAAGAAGAGAAGTTGAGTCAATGCTGATAAGCCAGAAACAGGAAGAGCCAGAGTAGCCTTCTGTCCACTTAGGTCTTGCTAAACTAATAGAAGGTGGGTGTCGGCATAACCAGTTATAATAACAACTAGCTTTCAACTCTCCTATCATTTGCCAAGTCCTTTTCACATTCTCATGAGATGGATTAACAGCCCCTTCAGCTGGCAGGTTGAGATAGTTAAGTCCTAGGAGATTTCATAATTGGCATAAATCATATAGCCAGTGGGTGCCATCTTCTAAGCCGGTCTGCTTCCTTTGGTTTCATACTCTCCCCTCTCTGTGCAGGTTCTATACTTGCTGGAATTCTGCTTCTCAACAGAGAAATGACTGGATGAGTTCTCTAGGGGCCCCTCCCTGAGCTTACACTGTTTCCATGGTTTGGGGCACTTGTCGTTAGTCACGATTTACATTAGTTAATCAACATGGTCCAGCTTCATAAACTTACTTTTAGTGCTTATTATGTGCATTGTCACATGAATTGCCCTGAGAACTGGGATGCTAGAGCTCTGCACACAGCTGGTGGTTGTGCTCTACATGATCTCACGTTAGCCTCAGAGCTGCTGACACCAGCTATGCTGTTTCAAGCCCACTCTGCTGAAGCATCTCAGGTTCTGTCCCTAGGTACCTGCTAGTTCCATGCACCCAAATGTCTCCAACTAATACGGGATCAAAGAGGCTGTTTGTGGCTGAATGGGGCTGAACTCCTGGAAGCTTACTTCAGGGGCTAAAGTTAGGCCCCCAAAATTGATAATGGGTCTGATGGTCGGTACTGGGGTTTGGAGGGAGAGAGCTAACTAGGCCTTGGGAGCAGCAACAAGGCCTTCCCTTCAGTTGCTCTAATAAAGAACAGTATCTTTTCATACTTTCATTTTATTTTGTTAGTTTTTTTTCTCTTTGTAATTCAGTGCTTTGCCCATGCTCAGTACCACTGAGTGACACCCCCAGTCATGGACCAGTGTTTTTATACTAGAGAAGAAGTCCTGAAGGTCTAACAGGACTCTGTTGCGAGTAGCTGTTGTTAGAAGTCCATGCAGCCATAAGAGCCACAAGAGGTCTTTCCCAGCCTTGGGTCTCTGCCAGGTCCTCCTACATCAGAGCCCTTTACTGCAAAAACTGGCTGCCACTTACCTCCAGGGTGGGGTCATGTGAAGAACTCTGTCTTGTAGTCACATCCCAGCTTCTAAAAGGTTTTGATTGGTCCCCACTGCCACAGTCTGTTTGACATTCTATGTCATTAACATGCAATTCCAGCAAGTGATTAGATTCCAAGCATATAGAAAGCTCAAGAAATTTTACATCGTACAGTAACTATCACCTCAGTTCTGCAACTAGCATCTCACCATATTTGCTTCATCGACTGTTTTCCATCTATCCACTGCTCAAATAGGTTTTGAGATGCATTTTAAAGTCAGTTTGTGTCACCAGCATGCACTGTCCGTTTTCTGAAGCACTCAGCCAGGGATTCAACTCCCCTAGAAATAAGTCTATTTATTTCTTTTGAGAGCCAAGCAAAAAGGATGCTCCCTCACCAGAACGGAATGCTCTTGTCTGCAGAGAGGAGGGTTTCTGCTCAATTGGTAGCTGAGCAACCAGGGAGAAGGGAGTTGGAGTTGATGGTTTTGAGGCAGGAGTAAAAGCTTTTGAGCTATTATTTTCATAAAGCATTTGTCTCTTCTATAGAGGATCATCACAAAAGTACCATTGACTTAGTTAATAATTGACTTCTAAAAATAAGCACCATGTCAGCAGTGGTAGTCGGTGATCGCAAGTTCTTGGCAACAGTGAAGCAGAACTAGGAGTGCTGCAGGGCTGGTTGCAGGGGGCTGGGCAGTCCTGACTAGCTTGTACTCCTGGCATCTTGTGAGCTCATTGTTCTCCCTCTAGGCTTGTCACTCTCCAGGGTAAAGGGAAAGAGTCATTTTGGCTTCTTTTTAATAGCTTGCCTGCCTTTCTTTCTTTCTTTCTTTCTTTCTTTCTTTCTTTCTTTCTTTCTTTCTTCCTTCCTTCCTTCCTTCCTTCCTTCCTTCCCCCCCTCTCTCTTTCTCTTTCTCTCTCTCTCTCTCTCTCTCTCTCTCTCTCTCTCTCTTTCTTTCTTTCAACTAGGGGAGTATGCACTGTACACTTAGAGCATGCACTCTCTCCTTCTCTGTCTCTATTTCCCTCCTTTCCTTTCTCTCTCTCAGCTCATGTTCTCATCTTAAAACACCAGGAGCAGATTCCTTCACTTCTGCCTCTATCAAGTGTCAGTTTTCTAGATGGGAACTCAGCCACAGCTGGCCATTTCTAACCTAGTCTGATCAGCCCTGCATGTCTTCATGGACCCATGGTAAAATAGAAATACTTTCCTTAGCAACCCTGTGGGAAGGTCATATGTATTAAGTTAGCTGGGTTGCCTTCTGTCCTTTGCCATGGTTACTGTCATTTGAAAGGCAGTTCTATTTGTTGCCTAAATGGAGAAAGAAACATGAGAACCACCTGGTTCTTTCTGCCCTATTTGAATCCAGTTTCACAGAGCAGCTTTGTCACCTTGGTTTATACAGTCCTTTCTTGACTAGGCAAAACCATTCAAACTAAGGAGCTGAAGCAGATTCTGCTAGAGGCAAATTAGAAGTAGCTTGTTAGTTTTCTGTGTTTTTCCCCATTGGTGAAGGAAACTGAGAGATGCATGGCTTTTATAGGAGCCTGCTGACTTGGGGAGGGGTTCCCGGGGTACAGTATTATCCTGATTTAGCCTAAAGGGGCCTGTAGCACTGAAGGCAGCCAAATCACAGGACCAGTTTGATGGCATGAGCTTAGCATGGTCACAGCTGAATAAAGGAAAGTAAGTGTATATATAAAGGGTGTTCTTCCTCTATCTCAATGCTTCCACTCCCTAGAGACTCTGCCATAGTGAAGTTCTAGATTGAGGTCCAGAATTCTCTACTCTACTTGGTTGGCTCACCCACCAAGATGCTACAGTATTCATCATGGTCAGAAGTCATTTGCTTTATTACTCTTCACTTTCTGCCCTTGAGACAGGGTCTCACTATGAACTAGGAGCTAGACTGGTAGCCAGCAAGCCCCAATGATCTGTCTCTTCCCTGAACAGTGTTAGGATTACAAGTGTGCACACAGCCACGCCTGGCTTTTTATATGTATGCTGGTGATTTGAACTCAGGTCCTCATATTGCATAGTCAACACTCTTACTCTTACTCTCTTAAGAAGTAAGAGAAGTTTTCTGGGTTTGGCCTTGACCACAGTTGGGCATTTCTAGCCATGTCTGTCCCTATGACTGCACAGTATCCCAGGAGTGTGACGCTGTTTAGTGTCTTGGCTTTCAGTTTTGCTGAAATATTCTGTCCATTTCTTTCCTTGCTCCTTTCTTTGCTTGGTACAGAACCTCTCCTCTCCCTCTCCCTCTCCCTCTCCCTCTCCCTCTCCCTCTCCCTCTCCTCTTTGACAGGGTTTCTCTGTGTAGCCCTAGCTGCCCTGGAACTCACTCTGTAGACCAGGCTGGCCTCAAACTCAGAAATCCACCTGCCTCTGCCTCCCAAGTACTGGAATTAAAGGCATGTGCCACCACAGAAACTCGACTCTTGAGTATGATTTCAGTGAGAACGTTGTCTTCTGCATTAAGTCAGACTTGGCTTCTCCCTTCTCCAACATGTCCATAGTATTTGTCTTACACAGTTCTGGATTTATTAGTTAAAAATTTTAAGGATAGAAGCTAGCTCTTTTTATATCTTTACCCCTTTATATTTACCATAGACCATAATGTTTTGTAGGATTTGTAGAATGAATGATTGCCTCCTGTGACATTTTTCTATTGATTTTTGTTGATTGATTTGTTAGGGGAATACCAGATATCAGTCAACGAAACAATAGTGCTAAGCAACTAACAGTGGTGGCTGGAGATATGGTTCAGACTTTTAGAACATTTGCTGCTCTTGTAGAGGATCCAGGTTTGGTTCCCAGTACTCAAATGGTGGCTTAAGCCATTGCTAACTCCATTTTCAAGAGATCCAGTATTCCCTTCTGGGCTTGGAGGCCATTTATTCTTTTTTGTTGTTGTTGTTTGTTTTTGTTTTTTTTCTTATTTCGAGACAGGGTTTCTCGTGTAGCCCTGGCTGTCCTGGAACTCACTTTGTAGACCAGGCTGTCCTCGAACTCAGAAATCCGCCTGCCCCTGCCTCCCAAGTGCTGGGATTAAAGGCGTGTGCCACCACCGCCTGGCTCATTTATTCATTTTTATTGTACCTGCATGTACATGTGTGCTCCACATGCATGCATGGTACCCTCAGAGGCCAGAGGAAGATGACATTGAATTCCTTGGCACTGGAATTAAAGATGGTTGTGAGCTGCCATGTGGGTTCTGAGAGCCAAACCAGGGTCCTCCGTAGGAACAAGTACTCTGAACAGTTGAGCCATCTCTCCCAAGACCTCATTTAAATTGTAAAAATGTGTGTGTGTGTGTGTGTGTGTGTGTGTGTGTGTGTGTGTGTGTGTACAAGAGCATGCACACGTGCACACACGTGGAGGACAAATGACAGCTTTTGTGAATTGTTTTTCTCTGTCCACTGTGGGTTCTGGGCACCAGACTTAGGTTGTCAGGCTTGTGTGATCAGCACTTTTACCCACTGGGCCATGGTGCTGGTCCCTCATAGCTAACTAATGTATCAAGTTTTTACTGTGCTTCATGTATATTAGTTTGTTTAATCCATGTAACAGCCCATGATTATAATAGTGACCTTATAATTATTCACAGCATTTTACAAGTTATAGAACCTGTTTAGAAGTACACTAGATAGTAAGGGACAGAGTTAGTGTTTAAACTTTTGGCAGGTTGACTATAGAGCTTGCACAGCTGACACTATCTTATGCTGTCAGTGTAAAGCAAGACTTTTTTCATGACCACTGTATATAAGACATTTGTTTAAAGAAGCTCACAGGATTTTGTTTGATTGTTTGAAGCCTGCCTGAGTTCTTTGATAGCTGGATGAAACTGAAGGATAATAATTCATTAAGCAGATGTGTTGCATGTGAGACTTACTTTCTTTTGGATTTTAATAGTTGAGATGATAGAAATGTTGTCACTAACTGGTCTGATATTCTTGTTCTTAGGATGGTGGATCCTTGGATCAAGTTCTGAAGAAAGCTGGAAGAATTCCTGAGCAAATTTTAGGAAAAGTTAGCATTGCTGTGAGTATGTAGTAGAGTTTTTTTCCAGAGTAACAAATTTTAGAAAAAGTTAGCATTGCTCTAAGTACGTAGTAGAGTTTCTCTTCTAAAGTGACGAATTGAGAGAAAATAGGTAAGAGAGGAAGGTGAGTCAGTGAAGGAGTTTATTTCAGAAATAAGCTTACTAGAGCATTTCCCATGGAGGATGACCTTGAACATCTGTATTTCTGCCCCTGCTGCTTCCCTAGTGCTGGGATGGCAGGTGTGCACCACCACACCCAGTGTATTCTGTGCTGGGGATCCATGTGGGTCTTCCTCATGCAACACAAGCGCTTTACCCATTGAGCTAAACCCTTAGCCTTGACTTTAGGTTAAAACCTGTGTCTGAAAAACAGGACAAGGTATCTCTGTTAGTAGCAAGAAAAGGTCTTTAAAACTGGCGGTTTAGAAAACAATCTTTCACAGAGTGTTTTGAGAACTTACATTGGCCACCCTTACCTTAGGCTAACAGTAGTGCTTTATAGAACATGTGATGTGGCTGCTTACTAAGGCAGATGAGTTGTTAGTGGAATGTGTAAGCCGAGCCATTGTTGTTCTAAACCAGTTCCATCTCAGTCTCCCTTCTTTATCTTTCTCTCCTCCAGGTGATAAAAGGCCTGACCTATCTTCGGGAGAAGCACAAGATTATGCACAGAGGTGAGAAAGGATTGCCAGATATTTCATTCTGAATTACACTTGAAATCTGAAGGTTTTCACATCTTTTTAAAATGTGTTTAGCTGGGCATTGATGGCGCATGCCTTTAATTCCAGGACTTGGTAGGCAGAGGTAGGTGTATTTCTGAGTTCAAGGCCAGTCTGGTCTACAGAGTGAGTTCCAGGACAGCCAGGGCTATACAGAGAAACCTTGCCTCAAAAAACCAAAAAAAAAGTGTTTAGTTTTGTTTTGGAATGAAAGCCCTTTACTAAACTGGGCATAGTGGTGCATGCCTTGGGAGGCAAGGGTAGGTATATCTTTGTGCATTTAAAGCAGCCAGAGCAATATAGAATGATCCTGTATGAAGCATTATATTACTGACATGTCCTTTATTGTGAGACAAGGTTCTTATTATGTAACCCTGGCTGACCTGGAACTATGTAGACCAGCTTGGCCTGAGAACTCAGAGACCCGCCTGCCTCTTCCTCCTAAATGCTGGGATTAAAGGCATACACATCGTGTACATTTGCTGATGTAGTCTTTGTTTTGTTGTTTTAAAATAATTATCTATTTTATGTATATGAGTGCACTGTAGCAGTCTTCAGACACACCAGAAGAGGGCATCAGATCCCATTACAGATGGTTGTGAGCTACCATGTGGTTGCTGGGAATTGAACTTGGGACCTCTGGAAGGGCAGTCAGTGCTCTTAACCACTGAGCCATCTTTCCAGCCCTGCTTGTTTTTTGAGACAGGGTTTCTCTGTGCAGCCCTGGCTTCCCTGAAACGCCTCTTTTTGTAAGGCTTTCTTTTCAAGCAGATTCTCTTTAGTGAGGGCAGCATGGACCTCAACAGCTACTTACACAACAGGTTCTGGATGTGCTTAATCCCAGGTAAAGCTTCACCTACTCTCCCCTGTCCACACCAGTGCTTGGTCCTCTGATGGACTTTAATTAGATCTGTTGAGGCTTCTGCTCTCACCTTGACCAATGTTTGTGCCAGGGCATTAAAGTGCTGTGGTTGGCCAACATAGGTCACATGCTCACTGTTGGTCACATAAATTGATACCCAAGCAAAACTATTTGGTGTTTCAGAAGAAGATTATAGTAATGAGGGAATTTGTTAATAAGTATTGAGGAGAAGAAATGGATGTTGAAAGCAAGCAAATGGAATTGTAGGGTGGAACACAGTAGCAGAGCATGTTCATAGCATGGGTAAGGCTGGGCTCAATTCCCAGGATTTTGGACAAAAGGAACTAAAAGGGTTTCCATGGCAAAGTGAGTAAGGCTTGAGTCAAAAATACAAACAAACAAACAAACCCAACAATTCCTAACAGAGGGTCAAAACAATGTTTTTTTTTTTCAGCAGGAGTGAACAGATAAGCTTATAGGCCACATTGTGCCTGCTTTCTTTAGATTTGTATGTTCTGCAAGCTAAGGATGATTTTCAAAGCTTGGTGACGTGTGACAGTTGTGTGCAATTCAAATTTTAATAGTCCTGGCCAGGTACGGTGGCACATACCTTTAACCTAGCCCTGGGGAGGCAGGGGCAGGTAGATCTCTATGAGTTCAAGGCCAGCCTAGTCTATATAGCAAGTTCAGAACATCAAGCGCTATTGGAGAGACTCTGCCTCAAACAATTAGCTTAATGTCTATAAATAAAGTCCTGTTAGAACACAGACATATTTACTTGCTTGAGTGTTCTCTGTGACTGCTTTGTGGCTGTATTGGTATTTTCAAACAGTCTCTTGTGAAAGAAATGACTCATCCTAAAATATTTACTCTCTAGTTCGTTACTACAAAAGCTTCCTGTTGAGGCCCTGAAGTGGGTTGCTATCCATAGGAGGCCTCCCCTTTTCTGAAGAGACAGGCAGAGGTGGGGGGGATAGTAGATGGGAGGGGGCAGAGAAGTGGGCCTGGAAGAAGAGGAGGTAAGGGAAGCTGTGATCAATCTTTTTTTTTTTTTTTTTTTTTTTTAAATTTTTTAATTTTTTGGTTTTTTTGAGACAGGGTTTCTCTGTGTAGCCTTGGCTGTCCTGGAGCTCACTCTGTAGACCAGGCTGGCCTCAAAGTCAGAAATCCACCTGCCTCTGCCTCCCAAGTGCTGGGATCAAAGGCGTGCGCCACCACTGCCCGGCTTCAGTCTATGTTTTAATGCTTTCTTCTTCATCTATCAGGTAGAGCAACATGTGACTTGTCTGGTCTTTATGCATCCGGTATTGTATCCACAGACTGGCCTGAGAAAGCAAGGTTTTTATTTGTTGGTTTTTGTTTTTGTGAGACAGGGTCTCTCCATGTAGCTCTGGCTGGCCTGGAAATCTCTGGCTTAAAATTCACAGAGATTTGTCTGCCTCTGCCTCCCAAGTGCCAGGACTAAAGGTGTGTACTACCACACCCCTGCATAAGTTTTTTGTTTTGTGTTTTGTGTTTTGTTTTTGGAGTCAGGGTTTCTCTGTCCTGGAACTCACTCTGTAAACCAGGCTGGCCTCGAACTCAGAAATCCACCTGCCTTTGCCTCCCAAGTGCTGGGATTAAAGGCGTGCTTCTTTAGGGGTTGCCATAGCCCAGTAACACAGAATACTAGAGAAGGAGGGGGAGAGGGATGGAGGGGGAGCACCGTGAAGGGGCAGGAGGAGACATGAGAGGGAGAAGTAATAGGGTTTCTGAGAAGCCCCTAGGAGCAGAGGGCAGGTACTAGCTGGAGGGGTGGTGTCAGGAGGACTTGGCTGTTGGTCCTTTTGGAATCTGTGTCACATTAAAGCTGTGGGTTGGGGGCGGGGAGAGCTGTGATTGAACCTGCTGGTCATGGAGAGCAGTGACCTATTAACAACCCTGGGGCCCTGATTGCCAGTCTGTTAGAGATAACACTCAGAGAGGAATCTCACGCCCAAAGAAATTGGTTTGATATGGAAATCTCATTACCTGGTTATTACTCTAAAGGTGGTCTTATTAACTACTACCAAAACGAGGGAAGGCAGCTCATAAGACCTGACACCATGGAGGAGAAACAGTAGAGTCATTCTCAGCCTGAGACTAGGAACCATGTTAATTAGAGACATCTGTTGTGGGATTGTCTTCTATATGGGAACAGCTGGTTTTCTTGCTGGAGGTAAATGCTGACTGGCTCCACACAGTGCCTGCCACTCAGAGGTGGCTACAGCAACTCCTTGGAGTTGTTCCAAACTATGTCTTTCCCCAGTATCCTGGTTGCAGTTAAAACTTCATGGAAAGTTCCTTCCAACTCTACCCCTTTGAGTGATCCTAGCAAAACTGTCAGTAATTTATCTGTCTTACCTCTTCCATTTCTTGGGACAACCCAGGATCAAATGAAACTGGCCAGTGAATCTCTGATAGCACCAAGGTGATGGCACTTAATAAAAGAACATTAATCCTTGCATTTTGGAGTCAGAGACGGGCAGATCTCTATGAGTTTGAACCAGCCTGCTTTACATTGCAAGTTCCAGGCCAGTCCCAGTCAGGGCTAAGAACACTTTGTCATGAGTTATTCCCCTCCCCCATTAAAACCCAGATATAAACATTTAACGTACGGTTCTAGACTGCTGTGAGAAGGTGGTTGCTGCCCTCACGGAGGTTCTGGTCCAACTTGGAGAAGCAAGACTATAGTAAGTCAGATTAAAGACTGATGGGGGAGTTGATGCACAGGGTTGGGATTTGCACTGAGACTGTGGGTTTCCTTTTACCCTGTCAGTAAAGGACTAGGGTTTTAGGAGCATGATTGGCAGAAAGTGAGCGCAGTTGAAGGTAGTGATGAGCACATGGTTACTGCTTACTCTCTGTATGGATCTAGAGTAAGTGAGGACCAAAACTGTCCTTAAATTGTCAGTCTCTCTTAAGTGTTTCTTTAAGGACCTGGCCCTCTCTAAACCAAGAAGGATTGGTAAGTGGCCTCTTGATCTCTGGTCTGGACTTTTTTATGATGCCTGACTTTGGAGCCTGGGTCCACACAGTAACATCACTAGTCATCATTGCCACCTCCTACCCCCATTTAAGGCAAATAGATTTCCATGGGCCTATCTATGGCTCTTATTTTCCTCTGCCTACTGAGCAAATTAGGTTGAACATGTCAAATGGGTTTTTAGCTAATTTTCCTTAGTGTATGATTAGTATGCAAGTAATAAGTCCTTTTTCAGTCAGCAGAGAGCTGATTGGCTTTGAGATAAGCCTGCTTTTCTTCTAAAGTAACAGCAATAGCACTTAATACAGGTGTCCTGGTTGTTGGGTTTTTGGTGTGTCTGTGTGTGTGTGTCTCTGTGTTTTGTTTGTTAACTTGACATAAGCTAGGGTCATCTGGAAAGAGGGAATATTAAATGAGAAAATACCTCCATAAGATTTGTCTCTCTTTGTCTGTCTGTCTGTCTGTCTGTCTGTCTCTCTCCCTCCCCTCAGCCGCCCCCCCCCCATCCTCTTGTGTTTTTACAAGACAGGGTTTCTCTGTGTAGCCCTGCCTATCCTAGAACTCATGGATCCCCGCCTTTGTCTCCTGAGTGTTGGGATTAAAGGTGTGCAACACCATCACCAGGCTAGGTCTTATTTTCTTGGTTGAGGATTGATGTAGGAGGGCCTGGTTTACTGTGTATGGAGCAACCCTGGGCTGTGATCCTGAGTGGTGTAAGCAGCTGAGCAAACCACAGGGAGCAAGTCAGTGAGCAGTTCTTCCCCGGCTCCTGCTTCAGGAGTGTGACATGAGAGTTGCTTTTGGTCATAGTGTTTTATCACAGCAGTAGAAACATACTGAAGGAGGGTTCATGTGTGTGTGTGTGTGTGTGTGTGTGTGTGTGTGTGTGTGTGTGTGTGTATGCGTGCACATATGCATGTATGCCTGTAGATGTGGAGGAGTTGACATTATGTCTCCCTCATTTGGTCTCTGCTTCATTTTTTTCAGACAAGGTCTCTTTCTGGACCTTGGAGTTCTCTGATTTAGCTAGCGTGGCTGGTTAGTGAGCCTCAGGGATCCTACTGTCCCTGCCTCCAGAGCACTGAGATTACAAGTGTGTACTCCTGTGACCCACAGGTCCTCATCCATGGCAGGCACTTCACTGCCTGGGCCATCCCCCTAGCCCCACCACAGGTGTCTTTGATGGGAAGGCTACTTTTTTATTTTTGTCAAGGAACTCCATTATGAATCCTCAGTTTCCATGTCAACAGGGTGGACCTGCCAGATGTTGCTGTAGAATCATAGAAATGAGAAAACATGGACCCAGGGTTGGAAGGATTTCCCTTGCTGACCTCTTTTTCTACTCTGCTCATTGAATGTGACCCCTATATATCTTGCTTTGGCTTTTCTTATATTCTGTCTCCAAAGTCTGTACAACTGCTCAGAATGTCATGTACTGTAAGAAAGGAACCCTGGACTCTAATGTGTCAGTGATATCATTTGTGTGCCCATTGCTGTTGGGCTGGGTGAGCGGTGAGTTGGTGAGAGGGTACAACCTATCGTGTCTTGGCTAGGAGAGAGAAAATCCTTGAAATGTGTTTGTCTGGGCTTGGGTATGAGATCTTGAAAGTGGAGAGGATGAAAAGAGTTGCTGGTTAGACTGGTGGGCTTTCCACTGGGACTCGCCCGCCTGCTGCTTGAATTCAGCTACAACCAGGTGGAAGACACCTTGAAGGCCTCTTGCAGTTAGAGTCTGGAGGAGGTGAATGGGCTGGAGCTGAGGAAGCAGCACGTGGTAACTAGAGGAGGTAGATTTCTCTCATACCTGGATTTCCAGGATTTCAGCCTGTCCCAAGGCAGATTGGTTCCCAGAAAGGCTCATTGCCACAGCCAACTACAGCTTGCTAATGGCTTTGCCAAGCCTCAAGGCATGACTCTGGTGGTGTGTGAGCTGCAGTCAGGGCCCTGACTCTCTAGTTTGTCATGAGTCCTCCATTAGGGGTCTGGAATTCAAATCCCAAACTACTCTTAGGTTGCCCTGCTGTTGACAGCGACAGTGATAGAGCTGTGGTTTTCATCTGCTCCCAGTTCCCAGTACCCTCCCACTGCTACCTACCGGGAGGAGCAAAGGAAGAGTGTTCAAAAGATCTGGGCCTTCAGCTTTGGCTTGCCCAAACTCCTAGCCTGCCCCAGCTGTCCTCGGCTGTCCTCGCTACATCCATTCTTTTTCAGGAAGTAGAACATGGTGGGAAACTAGAACCTTTCATCAGCACTCTAGGGAAAGTTTAGGTGGGAAAAAAATTACATTTACAAGTAATGGCTAGTTGAAGGCTTGGAGTTTTGTTTTGTTTTTTTCTTTTAAATCTCTGCTGCTCAGTTCTCTGAGGTCCTGGGTAGTCAGAGGTAGCTCCATGAAGGCTAGGAGTAGACTCATTTGAGTCAGCTTCTTCTTTCATTTCTCCATCTTAGGGGTAGTGCTTCTTAATGCTCTACTAAGCATGCTGGGAAGGGGGTCAGGTCATTTGAAACATAAAGTTGCTATTTTAAAACGTCTCCTTAGGCATTGGAAATGTAGCTCAGTTGGTAATGTTTGCCTACATGCATGAAGTCCTAGTTGTATCACCAGCACTGCTGGCCACATCCACATCCTTAATCCTGGCCCCAGGTAATTGGAGGCAAGAAGTTCAAGATCACCCTCAGCTACATAGAAGTTTGAAACCAGCCTGGATTCATGAGACCATGTCTTCAAAATAAGTAAATAATAGCAAATACAATAGCTCATTTGCCTTCAAAACAAAAATTTCAGTTCTCACTATCTAAGATCCTGTCGCTTTCGGATACAGCCTTCATCACAAATGAGCCTGTCTGGCATCCGTCTGTGTGTCCCTCTGCTTGCTCTTCTCCAGGGCTCTTCCTTCTTCCTTCCATTCTCTCCTCACACTCTCTTGGGCTTCCCACCCACACCTGTCTCCTGCCCTTCTCTTCCTTGATGCCTTGCTCATAAAGTTACATCTTAGGGAGTGCAGCTAAATGTGCCCCTCCACCCAAGAAAAAACATAAAGGAACCATAGAGCAAACGAATCCCCTGGAAGGCGGAGGGCTTCACTGCCTCTTTTAAACACTTGCCAACCTTGCCAGTTAAGCAGCTGCTATCAGGTGGGTGACACCAGCTCTGTCTGTGCTACCATGGTCATACCTGTGTACACTATCCCTCTGGCGATCACAGCCTTGTAGACAGTGACTGTGCCCTTTTGATCATTGCATAGTGCAAGAATTCTATGTAGCATAGACAAGTGGCGCCAAGACATCTGTAGATCCTGTTTTAGCAGATAGGAAATGTTTAGAAGTTAAACTTGCCATTATGTGCTTTGAACTGTGGTTATTTTGGTGTCAGAAAAGAATATTTTATCCAGTTAGTTTTACATAAAACTTTTTGTTGTTGTTTGTTTTGTTTTCCTTTTTGGTGCTAGATAAGCACTCTTTCTCTGAACTGACGAACCCTCTGCCCTTACTCCTTGATCTGCTTTATTTTTATTTTTTTTATTTTTATTTTTTTATTTTTTATTTTAAAGATTTATTTTATTTTATTATATGTAAGTACACTGTAGCTGTCCTCAGACACTGCAGAAGAGGGAGCCAGATCTCGTTACGGATGGTTGTGAGCCACCATGTGGTTGCTGGGATTTGAACTTATCACCTTCGGAAGAGCAGTCGGGTGCTCTTACCCCCTGAGCCATCTCACCAGCCCCTTTATTTTTTTTTTAAAAAGAAGATATTCCCCATTGCTAAAGAGAATTGGCCTGATGGGGCAGAAAGGGAGTACCATTCAGTATGCTATGGGCTTCCTAGCAGCTTGGGAGCTCAGTGGTTACTTCACACAGACTGCTGCTTGGCTTACCAACACCTGGCCCTGAAAGGTTGGGGGAGAACTAGAGACTTAGATAAGCTGTTGAGAAGTACTGGGCCTCTCCTGTGCCCTTTGAGGCTTCTGCTGGGACAGTGTGGGAAGAAGCTCAGGTAAATCTCCCAAGTTGGGAAGGGGACTCAGGTTCTAGACACCAAAAGTGGACATGAGAGGGCGGATAGACAGGAAGACATTTCGGATGCAGGGAACAGCAAAAGAGAAGAGAGGAGGCAGGACTTAACACACTGGGGCAATTAGAGTCGGGCCAGCCTGGATTAGCTCAGGGAGAGAGGGAGATAAACACTGGGAAGTTTGCAGAGCCAGCAAAGGGGGCTTTGTTTGGACTGTATTTCAAGGCAGATGGGATCCATATCGGTCTTTGGCTAGGAGCTGTCATGTGTACAAGGTAGAGGGGGAAGTCTGGGGAGAGGATGAATGTGGGGAGCAGTAGGCAGCTTTGGGGAGCTATCCACAGTGCCCTTTGAAATTAGGAAATGCATTCATTCTGGCCTTGTGTGACACCTCACACTTTCTACTGCCACAAAGAGTTGTCTGGGCTAAGTAGGTGGGGGTAGGGTGAGACACATTTTCTGCCTGGTACTCTGGCAGCATTCTCTACTGTGCAAGGTCTCCTGATCACTAGGAGGGGCTTATATGCAGTATATCTGGCTCTCAAGGCCGGAAGGGTAAAGCCTCTCATTTTCTCCAGCCCCAGTAATCTCTGCAGATGGGTGGGTCTAGGAGGCAGAAGCTGGAGTTCAGAACCACATAAGGGAGAGCAGGGTTATGTAAGCTCAAGTGCAGATGCCTGCTTGCCATGTGAATAGAAATCAGATGCAAAAACCGGCTAGAGGCAACTCAGCCTCGGAGAGCAGCAGCTGCAGCCTGGGGGAGAGAGAGAGCAGCAGTGCCAAAGAATGCAGCCATCATGAAGGGGATGCTCTGGGCTGAGAGGGTCAGGGCAACTTCCTCTGTCTCGCTCTGTGATGTGAGCCACCCTGGTCAGTGGAACCAGGACTTTCCAAAAAGTACATGTAGCATAGGTGGGTGGTAGGGCTCCGGCCAGTGCGCCTCTCTTGCTTCAGGTCATACCTGAAATGCCATGAGAAACATTTGGGGTGGGTGAGTGAGGGGCCTTGGGGAGAAGGCTTAATGTTAGAAGGCCTCCCATGCGCTGCCTCTACCAGCCCTACAGGCATATCACTCCCTTGTCTCTTCCTAAGTTGCTCCCATATCCTGAACATGTGACCTGAGGTCTGTTCTGCACTCTGTAAGCTGTTGTTAGAGAAAGAACAGCTGGCCCCTGCCATCTACCTAGTGTTAAAGTAGTGCTTCAACAGAAGACCGTGCAGGTGTGCCCTCACACCTTGCAGAGTAATGGCTGTGAGTGTTACAGTCACTCATTGGTTGAATTATCTCCTAACACCAGTAGTATGTGCACTGGATGCTACTGGGAACTTGGCAGCATGCCCTGCCCTTTCTGTGGTATTGCAGGGCACCTATTTGAGGCAGGTGCTCAGTAACCAGTAGGCGAAAGACTGCTGAGGAATGTGGTCATAGGATGCTAGACAGAGGGCAGTTTTTGCCCTGTGACCGTGAATAAACCATTGACCCATAGCTCTGTATTGGAGGTGGGGGAGGAACCTGATTCATTTAAGATTTCTCCCGGTGCCTGAATGATCTGAGAGTCTCTGTGGGAGGTGGAGTTGTAGAGAGGTTTCTGGCTCCATAGAGATGCTAGACCCATAGTGAGGGCTGGGTTTTGGAAAGGTCCTACCATGGTGCTGAGTGTAGATATGCTCATTCCTTGGTTTGTGTTGGCTCAGCGTTTACCAAGGTAAGACAGACTCTGAGAGTTCTTCTTGCCTTGCTAGAACTGGTGTGAACTGACGCTGAGGATGATCTGGGCTAGTCAGCTCAGGGGAAGGGCTAACTGGGGTATTATAAGGCTGGCTCCCCTCTGCCCCCAATTTACTCTTGGGAAGAATTTTAGAATCTATTTAAGAGGAAACAAGCCAGGCAGTGCTAGTGCATGCCTTTAATCCTAGCACTCAGCAAGTAGAAGCAGGTGAATCTCTGTGTTTAAGGCCATCCTGATCTATACAGTGAGTTCCAGGACAGTTAGGACTATAAAGTAGTTTTGAAAACTCTCTCGAGGGCTGGAGAGATGGCTCAGTGGTTAAGAGCACTGACTGCTCTTCTGAAGGTCCTGAGTTCAAACCCCAGTAACCACATGGTGGCTCACAATCATCCACAATGAGACCTGATGCCCTCTTCCGGAGAGTCTAAAGACAGCTACAGTAAATAATAAATAAATAAATCTTTAAAAGAAAGAAAGAAAGAAAGAAAGAAAGAAAGAAAGAAAGAAAGAAAGAAAGAAAGAAAGAAAGAAAGGAAAAGAAAAGAAAACTATCTCATAAAACTTTTAAAAAGAATAAATAACTTAGCTGGGTTTGGTGGCATGAACCTGTGATCCCAGTACTGGAAACTGAGCAAGAGAGACCTTGCATTCCTTTTTGTTTGTTTGTTTGTTTGTTGTTTGTTTTGTTTTGTTTTTTCGAGACAGGGTTTCTCTGTATAGCCCTGGCTGTCCTGGAACTCATGTTGTAGACCAGGCTGGCCTCGAACTCAGAAATCTGCCTGCCTCTGCCTCCCAAGTGCTGGAATTAAAGGCATGTGCCCGGCCTTACATTCCTTTTTAATCTGTGTCTTGCTAGTACGGGTACCTGAAGTAACAGCCTTTGAATTCTCCTCCTCCTCCTCCTCCTCCACCTCCTCCTCCTTTTGGTCTGTTGAGACAGGGTTTCTCTGTGTAACCCTGGGAACTAGCTCTGTGGACCAGGCTAACCTTGAATTCAAAGGTCTGTCTGCTTTTGCCTTCCAAGAGCCAATGTGCCCTGCTCTAGACTTTGATATTTTGATTGGTGACGATAGCTGATTCCTTCTGATGGGTCATATGGCCAGGTCTGAGTTCTCAGAGAATAGACATCTATTATCTACTGTCTTTGGAGTTTGCAAGTCAAGGATTGCCTAGATTGGGGATATGGTGCAGTCTAGAGAGCACCGATCCTTCCCCTCCCCAACCACCCTGCATTAAGTCTCTCATTTCGAGCTGGAGAGATGGCTCAGTGGTTAAGAGCACTGACTGCTGTTCCAAAGGTCCTGAGTTCAAATCCCAGCAATCACATGGTGGCTCACAACTTGTAATGAGTTCTGATGCCCTCTTCTGGTGTGTCTGAACACAGCTACAGTGTATTTACATATAATAAATTTTTTAAAAATCTTGAAGAAGAAAAAAAGTCTCTCATTTCTTGTTTTCTCTTCACAGATGTCAAGCCATCCAACATTCTAGTGAACTCACGTGGGGAGATCAAACTCTGTGATTTTGGGGTCAGCGGGCAGCTAATTGACTCTATGGCCAACTCCTTCGTGGGCACGAGGTCCTACATGTCGGTATGAACTAAAGTTCCCTTTTTCCAGTGTTTCTGCAGGCTTCATTCTTAGCATCAGCAGCCACTATTATAGACCATGGAGCCATAAGTTTGCACTGTGTGGTGATGGATAGGGATTGAGAAATGAGGGGTGAATCACAGTGGGCTTCTGGGGGAGAGTGTCTTCCTTTCACAAATGTTCACATGTAATTGGGGTCTCAGGCATTGAGACAACCTCAAGAGATTGTGCTGTCCTAGCTCCAGAGTCTGACTTCCTTTTCTGAAGAGACTTGAGAATATATCTGACATCTTATCTGATTATCAGACCCTCAAACCCAAGAGACTTGGACATGACCACACCCCACCTGGCTTACTGCTGGTCCTGTTATCTCTAGTGGCCCTGCGTAGAGGATATGTTTGAAACCCTTTCCTCCACTCGGCTTCTGTCCTCCCTATTCACTGAATGTCTCTGGGTCACTTCCCCGCCTGGCATCCAGCTCCTGCTTAGCATCCACTCTAGCTCAGCCAACACCCTATCTTGGTAGTCTTCTCCCCAGAGCCCAACTCTCCTGGCTCCCACTGTCACCTGATTACTGCATGCAACTGTCCCATTGCCCATGGTAATATTATCATGGAGTTTTTCCCCTTCTTGTACCACAAGCTTCAGCCCAGGTGTCTTTCCTAGGGCCTGGCAGGGGTCTGGCACATTATGGGTTAGGAATGCTGGTGAGTGGCTGATGTGGTGTTGACTGAAGGAGAAGGTCTTTGGATAGTCCATTTCTAAGTGTAGCAGGGAAAGATGGAAATCTGTGGGGAGTGCTTCAGAGGCAGTGCACAGGAGGATGAGAGTAAGGGTAGTTTTTATACAACTAAGGGAAAAGCGCAGCTCCAGATGGTAAGGCTAGTCCTAAGGCCCAGAGTGTTCATGCACGGTCACAGAGTTGTCACATCCTTAGGGGTCTCAGTCCATCCCTTCAGCTATATCATCAGTAGAGATAAAGGTTCCTATGTAAGAGGTGAGAACAGCTAGAGCTAGGAAGCCAGCAGTCTTTACTGCTTTTGTAGGGGTTAGGGCCCCATTGCTCCCTGCTGTTCTCCTCCTCAGCTGTGACTCAAGCTATTGTCAGTATCACAATACCCTTACCCCACACTCCCCTCTTTAGTATCTATAGGGAAGTTCTAATGCACACATATTCTCCCTACCACCCAACTCCACTGGCTACAGCAGAGTTCTGCTCTTTGCTGATCTCTTCTTCTGTAGATGGGGAGGCTGAACAGCTTGCACCTGGGGCCACACAATTGCCAATTCTCAAGTTCATTGGGCCTTGGAACTTACTGATCCATGATTTAGTGGCTGGGTTTTTGTTGCTTATATGGTCAGTTTTAAAAGTAGTCCATATTATAGTTGGTGGAAATTTTTCATGGGAGAAACTAGTTAGGTGTGTAAATAAATGCACTGTGATCACGTGAAGGTTTTTGTAGGGTCCGTGACAAACTAATGCTCAGTGTGCAGACACTGTACTGTTTCCTCTCTGCTGCTTGTCCCCTTTGTTGGTGCACGATTGTGTACAGTTCTGCCACGTCTGAATGTTTTCATTTCACTTGGTTCCTACCGCGACACTAGAAAGTAAAGTGGAGATTTTGTTGTCATCACTGTTACGAGTTAGCAGTGGTGATTTTTGTATATTAAAATTCCCATTTTATATATAGGGAACCTGAGGTTCAGGATCCCCACAGTGCATAAGTCTCAGAGTGGGAACTCATGATAAGCCTCTCATGTGTATCTGAGATAGGTTACTTACATGTGAAGGTCAGGAGCCAGACTGGGCAAAGCAGGAACCACAAGCGGCCAGGACTGACTCTGCCAATCTGCCGGCTGAGGCAGGGATCAGGGAAAATGGAGCAGTGAGGAGAGGTCAGAGCTCTGATTAATGGAGGCCAGAGGAACTCTTAACTGTGAGGTGTCAGAGTACGGGACACCAGCAGGTAAAAGCACTGAAGCTTGCCCTGGGGGACTACCTAGAGCAAGAACTAACCATCCGTCTCCCCCATAGCCTGAGAGACTCCAGGGGACTCACTACTCTGTGCAGTCGGACATCTGGAGCATGGGGCTCTCTCTGGTGGAGATGGCAGTTGGGAGATACCCCATTCCTCCTCCTGATGCCAAGGAGCTGGAGCTGCTGTTTGGATGCCATGTGGAAGGAGACGCAGCTGAAACACCACCCAGGCCAAGGACCCCTGGGAGGCCTCTCAGCTGTGAGTGAGGACTGGGGGGGCAGGGAGTGGTGGTGGTCCCTTACTGTTAGGGACTTCTGGGTAGCTACTTGTCTCTGGGTGTCAGACTGGGGCCTGTGGGAGTAGTGGGGGTACTTGGGTGGGTGTAAGAAACTATAGTTCCTGCCAACAGCACCCACTATTTGTTGACTATTTGGCTGTGATCCAGGTACTGTGCTTAGAACTTACCAATATTAGTTTGCTTTTTAACAGTGCAGATTTCTTTTTAAATTATGAGATTCACATAACATAAAATCTGTATGTCAAAGTATACATCGTAGTTGAGTAGCTGGTAGTATATGCTTCTCCGTTGTACAGCCACCACTACTACAACCTCTTTGTAGAACATTTTCATCACCCCAGAGCATCTCTCCCCATTACTGGTTGCTCCCCCCTTTCTCCAGTCCATCCCTGGCAACCACTGATCTACTCACTTCCCATCTCCATGGATCTGCTTAGCATGTGCTAATTTTGAAAGCAGTTTGTTAATGAGCACTGCTATAACCTCTGCTTTAGAGAAGAAACTGAGGCACAGAATACTTTTCTTGCCAATGCTTCAGAGACTTGTAGAAGTGGCAGGTCTGTCTGCTAAGCACACAGACCGCAGCACATGCTTCTGAGTGGTGTGCACTGACACCTGGCACTTGGGGAGTGGTCTTTCACAGCCTCTTCTGGTCTAGTGTTTTTTTGGGGGGGTGGGGGGTGTGTGGTATTTTTTGGATTGATTAACTGATTGATTTTTGAGGCACCATGTAACTATTAAGTGATCAAAACTTTCTATGTAGAGGCCAACCTGGCCTCTACTCCCAGAACTTGCTCCCTGCCTTTGCCTCCTGAGTGCTGCAGTTAAATACATGTCCCACCACACCTGGCTAGCCTTCTCATTTTTATGTGAATTCTGCTGGGTGTTCCCATCTGACCAGGGATATCTGGTCTTTATCCTGATAACACCCCTGTGACTGAATGTATGCAGGAAGGGAGAGGCCCTAGTGTTGATAACCACTCATAGGAGGGGCCTGCTTGTGGTCTTGGGGTAGGAAAGGAAGAAATCCATGCTCAGGGAGAAAACAAGTTCAACTAAGTGTGGCTTAGTGGTAGAGCTTGCCTAGCACTTGGGAGGCTGTGGGCTCTACCTCTACGGTGCACAAAGGCCAGCCCCAATACAGTCCTACACTATTTAATTGTACTGCCATTAGCTGCTCTGTAAATGTACGGGAAGATGCTTTGTCATGTGATTCTCTTTCCAAAGCCCTGCACTTGGACTCAGTAGTCACTCAGTTTGCCTGAGGTCATACATCTAGGATGATACTGAGCCTAGACTCACAGCCAGGCCTTCTGGATCCCCTCCATGTGTAGGCCTTGTACAACATGGTTTTCTGTGGTCCATGATCTGTGCTCTACCCTTTGACTCATAGTGACAAGTAGCCTCTTGTCTGTATCTATAAAGTATTTTCTTTTTCTTCTTTATAAATTTGCAGCATATGGAATGGACAGCCGACCTCCCATGGCAATTTTTGAGTTGTTGGATTACATTGTCAATGAGGTAAGTGCTGCCAGGTTTCCTTGACCTTCTGTGTAAGAAAGTAAGTAGAGGGCTAGAGAGATGGCTTAGCAGTTAAGAGCACTGACTGCTCTACCAGAGGTCTTGTGTTCAATTCCCAGCAAATACATGATGGCTCATAACCATCTATACTGAGATCTGATGCCCTCTTCTGGTGTGTCTAAAGAAAGCTACAGCCGGGCAGTGGTGGCGCACGCCTTTAATCCCAGCACTTGGGAGGCAGAGGCAGGCGGATTTCTGAGTTTGAGGCTAGCCTGGTCTACAAAGTGAGTTCCAGGACAGCCAGGGCTACACAGAGAAACCCTGTCTTAAAAAACCAAAAAAGAAAAAAGCTACAGTACTCATATAAATAAAAAACAAAAAAACAAAAAACTAAAAACTAAAAGCAAGAAGGTGGTGGTAGCATGCACTTTTAATCTCAGCACTTGGGAGGCAAAGGCTGGTGGATCTCTGAGTTCAAGGCCAACCTGATGTACAGAGTGAGTTCCAGGACAGACATGCTACACAGAGACACCTTGTCTTGAAAAAAATAACAAAAAAAAGTAAGTAGTTATGGGCTGTCGAGATAGATTAGTGGTTCAGCATAGTGGCTACTCTTGCAGAGAACACTCATAAGACAGTTCACAACCATCTGTAACTCCAGGTCCAAGGAATCTGACACCCTCCTCTGTGGGCACTGCATGAATGTGATGCATAGACCAACTTTTGGGCAAAAAACCTATACACAAAATAAAATGGGGGGAAAAAAAAACAAGAAAAAGGAAAAATGACATGGGGGAAAAACCCACTAGTTATGTGTTGGTGTGCACCTATAATCCCAATACTGAGACTGGAGAGTTCCAAGCCTGAGGTAGGCCTGTACTACATAGTAAGATCCCTGTCTCAGAAAGGGAGGTGGGAGGGGAAACTATGGTTGAGTTGTTCATATGGTGTGATCCTCAGGGTGCCTGAGCTTTACTCTTGGAATTGTCAGCTCAGAGTCCCTTCTTTTCCCAAGATCAGGAGCCTCCCATTCACCACTGCCTGTCTCCATTTACTAGGCTGTACAGACATCTGAACACAGGAGGTGTGAGGCAGAGTGAGATGGACTGAAGAAGAAAGAGCAGGAGCCCCTAGTCCCCATGATGGCTAGGAGTGGTGGGTGGGGTGGCTAGTGAGTGGAGAACTACAACATACAGACTTGGAGTTTTTTTGTTTGTTTTTGTTTTTGTTTTTTGAGAGAGGGTTTCTCTGTGTATCCGTGGCTGTCCTGGAACTCACTTTGTAGACCAGGCTGGCCTTGAACTCAGAAATTCGCCTGCCTCTGTCTCCCAAGTGCTGGAATTAAAGGTGTGTGCCACCATGCCCAGCCAGACTTGGATTATTATTTTATGTGCTGTTAAAGAGTTGTGACTATAGAAAGAGTTGAGGAATATCCATTATCAATTTTGTGAAAACAGCAAATTACTTTTGGATTACTTCCTATAATCCCAACACCTGGCAGGCCAAGGGAGAATTCCATGAATTCTAGGCTAGCCTGCCTACACTGTAGAGTGAGACTGTTTCACAGTAAGTGGGGGAAGGGTTTTTTTTTTTTAATGTATATGCCTATTGTAGGTGATTAAAATTTTCAAACTTTTGGCTGATTTTACTATGAAGAACCAGACCACTTGTGAAATTATGTATAAGTTTCCATTAAGGAAGTGTAAGGCTTGCTTAAGTGTAGGCTGGGCAGTACAAGGACGTGAGAAAGAGCCCGCTGGGCCAGCATGCTGCCCTGCAGCAGGAGCAGCCTTGGCAGTTGAGAAGAGGTGAGTGCTGACATGTTTCAGAGGCAGCACTGGGCTCAGATCAGGCCATCTCCAATCCTCAATTCAAAACATTTAAACATCCTTGTATCCTCCTCTGAAAACAGACCCTTAAAAGCATAAGTGGGCCTATGTTTGTCACAAACCTGACAGGGACTATCCTGGTCACCACAGAGGTTATAAATCAGTGAGTGCTCTTTTCTTTTCTTTTCTTTTTTTTCTTTTTTCTCTTCTTTTGGTTTTTCGAGACAGGGTTTCTCTGTATAGCCCTGGCTGTCCTGGAACTCACAGTGAGTGCTTTTCTGCCCATCATGGAGCTTTTTGCTTCTCTACTGTGTGCAGAGCACTGTATGAAGCAGCAGCAAGGGACAAGGCAGAGCAGTGCAGGCTTGGGTCCATCAGTACAGGGTGGGCCATCTGTCCTCTGTATCCTGAAATCTATATGGCTCTGGGAGGGAGGTCCATGAGAGGCTGCCTGGACCTTCTGTGTGGCTCTCCACATGGCTTTGCCCACACATGTTCACAGTCTGTTCTCACTCTGTTCTTTTTTTTTTTTTTTTTTTGGTTTTTTCAAGACAGGGTTTCTCTGTGTAGCCCTGGCTCTCCTGGCACTCACTTTGTAGACCAGGCTGGCCTCGAACTCAGAAATCCGCCTGCCTCTGCCTCCCAAGTGCTAGGATTAAAGGCGTGCGCCACCACCACCTGGCTCTCACTCTGTTCTTAAAGCCAGCTGAGGTGAGGAAACTGCCTCTGCCCTCTTTACATAGGTAAGGAAACTGAGGCTCCAGGATGGGCAGTAGCCCAAATCTTTTCCCCAGTGCTTTCTTTCACCTGCCTCTTTCCGTTCCCTGATGCCAAGAGCTTTTGCTAGCACCCAGTCCTTTCTTGCCTGTCCCCTCCTGCTCAGGAGGAACAGACACTAGCCTTCTGGAAGCCAGCTGTTTCCTCTTGAATATTTCTCACAACCTCAGCAACTGGGACAGTTCACAGGGTGGGGCTTGTCCTACAGGATGGGGCCACTGTTCTACAATCTGGGTTGCAGCTGACCTTAAACTGACTAAGCCTTCAGGATGAGAGGGAGGCTTGCTAGGCTTTTTAGTATTGTCCTATTTTGTTTTTTTCTGCAGTTTTGGGAATCAAACCTATGCCTCATGCATGCTATGGAAGCTCTACCACTGAACTGAGCCATTCCTGCAGTACTAGCGCCTGTTCCATTTGTTTTTGATCGGGTCTCATTTTGTAGCCTAGAGTAGTCTCAAATGCCTCAGCCTCCCCAAGTGCTGGGACTAGAAGCAGGCATCACCTAATTCAGAGATCCATCTACCTCTGCCTCTGGAATGCTTGGGCTGGTTTTTCATTAGAGCAGCGACATCTTAGGTACTGGCATAGGTCATGTAACAGTTTCCTAGAGGTACTCTCAGGGTCCTTGTGCTGCATGTGGGAGTGTTCATCCACACTCAGCCTCTCAGTTCATGTTTTATTAACCTTTGACTCTCCAGGGGTCAGAAAGGGGGGTTTGTGGTGTCTGGGAGTATTGTGAGGCTCCTGGTTTGGGCATCCCTGTAGCTTCTGCTGTTGGTAACTGCTAGTGGCACTTCCTTGAGTACCTACACTCAGAGGGTCCAGAGCTAAAACACAGCCTTCTATAGGAGCGTGAACAGGCTGAGGGGAACAGGTTTGTTCTGTCAGAATGGTAGAATACTTGAAATACTCCCGACAAGGTGAGCTAGGAGGCGTTAAAGTCCCCAAGCCACGTTCCTGGAACTGATGAGGGCAGCAGAGGCCAGAGGCAAGGTGGGTGTGATGGGGAGGGGATGGAACAGGAATTAAGAGTGTCTCACATGTTTGCAGCCTCCTCCAAAACTTCCCAGTGGAGTATTCAGTCTGGAGTTTCAGGATTTTGTGAATAAATGGTAAGTTTGTACCATGTTCTAAGATTCCACCCCCCCACCCCTCTACCCTTACCGTATCCCCTCTCGATTAACCTTGGCTGCTGCTATACCCCATACCCCTTGTGATGCTGGGACTTGTGACTATCTGATTCTGGGGGCACTCTCCCCTGAATTTCAGGGACCATCCTGTTGCTTTCTTACCTTGATTTAACTCAGCAAGACTGTGGCATGTTTGGCGTAATGACGGTGTGCCTATAATGGGGGATGATCTCAGGCACTGGCCCTCAGCCTTCATAAGAGGCAGGCAGACAAACATAGGCAGTGACTGGGAAATAGCACTCCTAACATTATTTATCTTTCCAGCTTAATAAAGAACCCTGCAGAGAGAGCAGACCTGAAGCAGCTCATGGTGAGTCTTACAGGGCCTGTGTGTTCATCTGAGCCATTTTCCTGCTCATTCCCACACCTTACACTTCAGTCAGGTTTGGGGTTTCACAGTGTCCTTCTGTGGGTTACAGGGGCACCTGGGATGCAGTCAGGGAGGGGCTTGCCCACAGCCCTAGTTCTGACTAGTACACCTTACATATCCAGGATCTTGACTTACTCTCTAACTGGTTCTCGTTTGCTGGCAGTGACACACACATGATCCTGTAATGTCCAGACAAGGCCATGCCGTGTGTAGCCTTGAGTGTAGTAGTGTACCTTCTAACAAGTTGCCCCAGGGCCTCACAGCTTCTGTGTTTGGCAGAGGGGGTCTTTGGGCTGCAGCTGGCCTACTTGCCGCTCAAGGGTGAACACTAGAGGCATCTTCTGAGTGGATCCCAGGCCACCTCACTTTTCCTTCCTGGTCATTTTTAACAGAATTCCCTTTCCTTGTTTCCTGCACAGGTACATGCTTTCATCAAAAGATCTGATGCTGAGGAGGTAGACTTCGCAGGCTGGCTGTGTTCCACCATTGGGCTTAACCAGCCCAGCACACCAACCCACGCTGCCAGCATCTGAGCCTTTAGGAAGCAGCAAAGAGGAATTCTCTGCCCAGTGGCATGCCATGTTGCTTTCAGGCCTCTCCCATGCTTGTCTATGTTCAGACGTGCATCTCCTCTGTGACAAAGGATGAAGAACACAGCATGTGCCAAATTGTACTTGTGTCATTTTTAATATCATTGTCTTTATCACTATGGTTACTCCCCTAAGTGGATTGGCTTTGTGCTTGGGGCTATTTGTCTGTTCATCAAACATGCCAGGCTGAACTACAGTGAAACCCTAGTGACCTGGGTGGTTGTTCTTACTGATGTTTGCACTGCTGTTCATCGTGACTCACTAGCTGGCTGCCTGTATTGTCAGGATTCTCGGACCTTGGTACTTCACTCTTGCTGGTGACCTCTCAGTCTGAGAGGGAGCCTTGTGAGACCCTTCACAGGCAGTGCATGCATGGAAAGCATGCTTTGCTGCTACTGAAATGAGCATCAGAACGTGTACGTCATGGTATTTTTATTTTTTTGCTTTTGGTATAGAACTCAGCAATTCCCATCAAAAAAACCTAAGCAGAGCCCATCACTGCCATGATAGCTGGGCTTCAGTCTGTCTACTGTGGTGATTTTTAGACTTCTGGTTGTATTTCTATATTTATTTTTAAATATACAGTGTGGGATACTTAGTGGTGTGTGTCTCTAAGTTTGGATTAGTGTTTCTAAATTGGTGGTTATTTTGAATGTCACAAATGGATTAAAGCATCAATGTATCAAGAGTTCTATCTTTCTTCCAGTCTAAGTACCAATGCTATTGTAAACAACGTGTATAGTGCCTACAAATTGTATGAAAACCCTTTTAACCACTTTAATCAAGATGTTTATCAAATCTAACCTCTTATTCTAATAAAAAATACTATCAAGTTAAAATAAAAAGGACAAGAGATTTCTGCTTTTGTGGCACATCTTTCAATTCCTCTAGACTACAAGAAATGAAATGATTGTGGTTGCTTTAACTAGGTATGACCCCCATAGATTCATGTGTTTGAATGCTTGGCCCATAGGGAGTGGTACTTGTTGGAGGAAATGTGCCACTGTGGGGTGAGCTTTGAGGTCTCTCATATGCCTAGGCTTTGCCCAGTGTAGAACACAGCCTCTGGATCAGATGTAGAACTCTTGGCTCCTTCAGCACTGTGTCTGCCTGCGTGATGTTGTGCTTCCCACCATGATAATGGACTAAACCTCTTAAACTAAGCCAGCCCCAATTAAATGTTTTCTCTTATAAGAGTTGCTGTGGTCATGGTGTCTCTTCACAGCAATGAAAATCCTAAGAATGATTTAGCCAGAGACCGTAAAAACAGGAACACAGCTAGAAGACATAAATACTATACTGTCTTATGAGGGGTTTTTGTTGCTGATATGAACAGTCCGACCAAAAGCAGAGAAGGGGCTTATTTCAGCTTATGACTTGTCTACCATCCATGAAACAACAGGAACCTAGAGGCAGAAACTGAAGCAGGAGGCCATGGAGGGACCCTGTACCGCCCAGGGGCAACACTGCTCACAGTAAGCTGGGCCCTCCCACATCAACCCTCATTTAAGAAAATGCACAGCCGGGTATGGTGGCACACACGTTTAATCCCAGCACTCAGGAGGCAGAGGCAGGCGGGTTTCTGAGTTCCAGGACAGCCACGGCTACACAGAGAAACCCTGTCTCGAAAAACAAAACAATAAATAAAAAAGAATGCACAAGCTTGCCCACAGGCCAATCTGATGTGGGCAGTTTCCCAACTGAGGTTTCTTCTGAAATTAAGCTAGTTTGTGTTGACATAAAAACTAGCCAAAAATGCTATTAGCAAGAGCATACTTGACTTTAATCCAGTACTTGGGAGGCAGGATTGGTTGGATCTGAGTTTGAGGAGAGCCTGATTTATATAGTGAATTCTAGGACTGCCCAGCCTGTGTGGAGAGACCTTGTCTCAGAAGAAACAAAAGAAAACTCAAAGCGCACTCACTGACCAGATCTGTGCAGTGCTAATGGGGCTCCTGTAACTTCAATCTTTGTACCAACTCTTATCATGCGCAACTTGAACAATGATTCCTCCCACCTTTCTAGGACCTGTGAATGAGTAGTCCCTACACAAGAGAACAACTGTAGGTGGGCATCTTAGGGTTTCTATTGCTGTGAGAAAACACCCTGGCCAAAGCAACTGTGGGAGGAAAGGGATAACTTGGCTTACATATCCTGAATCACAGTTTACAGAAGTAAACCAAGGCAGGCATTCAAACTCAGTGAACCCAGAAGCTGATGCAAAAGGCAATGGAGGAAGCTGCTTACTGGTTTAAGTATAGAACCCAGGTCTACCTTTCCACCTCAATAAGAAAATGCCCTACAGGCTTGCCTAAAGCCCAATCTTAAAAAAGCAGCTTCTCAGTTGAGGACTCCTCCTTTCAGATGACTTTGTCAAGGTGACAACCCTAGGCAGCACAGTGGTGCTGGGGACCTGCCTGAGCACAGTTGTAACTATGTCTCACAGAATATTTCTTACTTCATGCAGCAGGGCCTGCCTGCACTTCAAGCCATGCTCTCAAGAGGTCCATGCTGGTGTGAGAGCCTTCATCTTGGTCTGGTCAGTCCGCTGTATTCTGCTAGGAAATGGTTACACAATTACAATTAGCAACACCTTCCAGAAAAGAGAGGTGTTCTCAGTGATGGCCTTGCCATGCTTTGAGGTGGCTGGAAAGTCAGAAAAACAAGATGCAGAGCCTAGGAATGTTATTTGTAAGTACTGTTGCTGGCCAGTGGGGGCGCACACCTTTAATCCCAGTACTTGGGAGGCAAAGGCAGGCAGATTTCTGAATTCAAGGCCAGCCTGGTCTACAGAGTGGGTTCCAGGACAGCCAGGACTACAAAGAGAAACCCTGTCTCGGGGTGGGGGTAGGGGTCAGGGGAGAGTACTGTTGTGCTATTGTGAGGAACAGTTTGAATACCAGCACACTAGAAACTGGGTACCCCAGAAACATTTATAACTCCAGCTTTGAGAGCTTAAGCTTTATGTACATGTACTTACACATGTTCCCAAACAAGCAGAGTCTAGCCTTTTTTGGGGGGGGGGGTTCATTTTGTTTTGGTTTTTTGGAGACAGGGTTTCTCTGTATCGCCCTGGCTGTCCTGGAACTCACTCTGTAGACTAGGCTTGTAGAAACCCACCTGCCTCTGCTTCCCAAGTGCTGGGATTAAAGGCATGCGCCACCACGCCCTTTTTTGTTTTTTCTAGACAAGGGTTTCTCTGTGCAGCGCTGGCTGTCCTGGAACTCATTCTGTAGACCAGGCTGGCCTCCAAGGTGTGCGCCACCACTGCCCTGCACAGAGTATAGCCTTAAAATAGCAGCAGCAAGTCATGCGCGGGTGACATGATTCTCTAGGCTTGTTGTCAAGCCTGACAACCTAAGTACAATCTTTGGAACTCACATGGTGAAAGAACCAACCTCCTGACTTCCATATGCACATAGTGGTACACATACCCACACATACCTAAATGTGCATGCAAAATAAGGCCATCTCATCGATATTCCTTGGTTTCTTTAGGAGAACATCTTACACAAAACCAGTGTATATACTGTGTTGTGTGTCTGCACAGGGGTGTATATGATATATTTGGTGTGTGTTGAGGAGGTGTGCTAATGGCCAGAGGTTGCTGGCAGTTCTCTTTTTCTGTATTAATTTTTTGAGACAGCTTCTAAGTAGTCCTGGCTGTCCTGAACTTGCTGTGTGGCCCATCACACCTGACATTCTACCTCCCCTGTCACATCCCATGTGACTGCCCCTAGTAATGACTGAAATTAGGTCAATTTGCATAGTGTTTGCCTTTTTTAGAAAAGAGATGGAATAGAGTGACTAGTTGATCTCACTTAGTCTAATACTCTAGTGATTAAACCATGGTAAGACCTTGCATTGTGTTTTTTCATTCTAGTCCAGGTTAGCTTCACAGTGGATGGCAAAATCTCTCTCTTGCTAGAGCATCCCAAAAGCCTGGGGCTATAGGTATGTAAATGCCAAAGTTGGCTAAAACTCTGTATCTTACTATGATCTTTTACATAATGATCAGATATTATCTACCTTTCCCCATTCCTCTGGTACTAAAATTGAACTGATTTATATATTGTAGCAGAAAAAAATCAAAACAAAACATGTTTTTTTGCAGCTTGCTCTTTAATCCCTTTTCACGTGTGCTGGGATTGAGATGTGCCATTATAACTGTTCGTTCTCTTCAGACAGGTCTCTGAGTGAATCAGAACTCACTGGTTTGGCTAGACGGGCTGGCTGGCCAGTGTGCTTCTGGGATCTGTTGTTCTTCCTGTCCCCAGTGCTGGGGTTACAGGCATGTGACACTCTATGTTTTTACACAGATTCTGGGGCTCCAAACTCAGGTCTTCATATTTGAATGTAGACACTTTATGGACTAAGTATATCTTTCACATAGGCCCTGCAAGATGACTTTGAGAGGATGAAGCACCCAAGACTTAGTTTGTAACTAACCCTGCCCTCGATCCCCCTTTACGAATCAGATTCTTCTTCCTCTTCCTCTTCCTCCTCCTCTTCTTCCATAGGGCTCCTTGTGCTCAGCTTCAGTGTCGTCTGATTGATTGTCACCTCATTGTCTACATGTAGGGACATCTGTATAAATAACAGCATTAGGATTATTGCAAAGAAGCCGAGCCTCAAAACAGTAAATTCTTTTTTTTTTTTTTTTTTTTTTTTTTTTTTTTTTTTTTTTGGTTTTTCGAGACAGGGTTTCTCTGTGTAGCCCTGGCTGTCCTGGAACTCACTTTGTAGACCAGGCTGGCCTCGAACTCAGAAATCCACTTGCCTCTGCCTCCCTAGTGCTGGGTTCAAAGGCGTGCGCCACCACGCCCGGCTGCAAATTCTTTTTAAATTCAAATCTCATTTATGAGGTTGGAGAAATGACTAGCAGTTAAAGTACTTGTTGCATGTAAGGTGATGGTGGTGTACACCTCTAATCCCAGCACTCAGGAGGCAGAGACAGGTGAATCCCTGTGAGTTCAAGGCCAGCTTAGTCTACAAAGTGAGTTTCAGGACAGCCAGGGCTACACAGAGAAACCCCATCTAGAAAAACAAAACGGGCTGGAGAGATGGCTCAGTGGTTAAGAGCATCAACTGCTCTTCTGAAGGTCCAGAGTTCAAATCCCAGCAACCACATGGTGGCTCACAACCATCTGTAACGAAATCTGATGCCCTCTTTGGTGTGTCTGAAGACAGCTACAGTGTACTTACATATAATAAATAAAATAAACCTTTAAAAAAAAAAAAGAAGCCGGGTGTGGTGGCGCACGCCTTTAATCCCAGCACTCGGGAGGCAGAGGCAGGCGGATTTCTGAGTTCGAGGCCAACCTGGTCTACAAAGTGAGTTCCAGGACAGCCAGGGCTATACAGAGAAACCCTGTCTCAAAAAACCAAAAAAAAAAAAAAAGAAAAGAAAAACAAAACAAGCCGGACATGGTGGTGCACGCCTTTAATCCCAGCAGAGGCAGGCGGATTTCTGAGTTGCCCAAAAACAACAACAACAAAAAAACAAAAGAGTACGTGTTTCTTTTCCAAAAAAATCCAAGTTTGAGTCCTAATAACCATGCTGGATAGCTACATGCCCCATGCTAGGGTATCTGATGCTCAATGGAGACTAACATGCATTCACACACACCTATAAAAATATCTTTAAAGTTCAACTTTAGGGTTTTTTTTTTTTTTTTTGGTTTTTCGAGACAGGGCTTCTCTGTGTAGCCCTGGTTGTCCTGGAACTCACTTTGTAGACCAGGCTGGCCTCGAACTCAGAAATCTGCCTGCCTCTGCCTCCCGAGTGTAGGTTCATACTTTTATGAATGAAAGAACACTTTCCTGTTTCTCATTTCTCCCATTACTGAAAAGAGGTGAGAATAAATGCTTCATGTTAACTAAGATGTTAACTGATCTACCATGTTCTTTTAGAAACCATCAACAAAGTAATTGTGTAGGCTACATCACTTATAAAGAATTCTTCAGGAAGAATGTATTGGCTTTGTTGAAGGCAGTTGGTAAGCGTGAGTAGGGTAATAACTGCCCCTCATCCTTAGCTTTGTACTTGAAGCCATACTCACAGAGCAGCAACCATGCCATAGTCCTAAAGAGAGCAGGGTTTCTAAATAGGATACAAGTGTACATGCCTGTAATCCCAGGAGGAGAGAAGAACATATGGAGGCTAGCCTGGGTACAAAAGACACTGCTTCAACAAAAGCCCCACCACCTCTACCACAACAACCCCTGTTAGTTTCTTGTGGTTCATTTGAGTAATCTGAGACCTGGGTAGACTGGGCATATTAGTGTACACTAGAAGAGTAGAGGCTGCCTAAATTTGACAAAGTATAAAAGAAAGCTATTGTTTGGATGATTAATGCAGATTAGCTAATTACTGAACTACAAATTATGAGGGGCTGGAGATACAGCTCACTGGAAGCGTACTTGCTTACCTTGTATTAAGTCCTAGGTTCAATGTACAATAAATTCTCCTATGCCCTCAAATATCTGAACGGTACTTCCCAGAGTCCTTTGAACTTGGTAATAATGTGCCATACAGCATTTACCTGCCCAAAGAGCTTGGGCACACTGGGACTCTACACTCCATCTGTAAGTCTGTACTTGACTAAACTTACATCACATAACTGTTCAGGTGCAGGCTGAGAAGACAGTGTCTCAGTCCTTCCTCGAGAATTTATCATTGATTGAAGGGCTAATTCTTCAACCTAGGAAAGAAAAGTATTCTGCTGGGTTACCATGTGAGTGAATTCCATTATATGGGTTGGCATCATGAGAAAAAACTGTTTATAATCCCTGAACTGCTCTAGAAGGGCAGGGGGAGCTTTACCTCCCCACCTTTTTGTTTCCCCACAAAGAGGTCTCACTTTGTAACACTGGCAGTCCTACAACTCAGTAGACCAAGTTGGCCTTGAATTTACAGATACCTACCTGCCCCTGCCTCCGAAGTGCTGGGATTAAAGGCGTGAGCCACTACACTAAGGTTAGAAATGTAGGAGGCAAGGGGATCATAAGTTTAAAACTAACCTGAGCGACACACTAGGTTCAAAGCATACAGAAGAGACCACTTCTCCCTCCCTCACCCCAGGGGACAGCTGGTTCCACAGACACAGCTGGATGTCCTAAGATTGAGCTTGTCTACTCATTAATGAGAAAGTGGAGGCAGAAGGTTAAAAAATGCACGTGTTTCCTGGAGCACCAGGGGTAACTACGTTTGGGAGGTCATCTTCCACACACCATCATTAGGTGCTTGTAAAAGGTTCTGTTGCAGTAAGTGTGGGCCGTTTATAAATGCCCTGAAAAAAGCTGTATATCGTTTTTATACCACAAGTATACAAGTTCAGTTCATAAAGGGCTTCTCTAATCCTCATGTCACTTACATTTAAAGATCTTGCCCAAGAGTGCTGAGCAGGGATTATCATGAACATTTCACAGGGACCAAATTACCCCTATGTCTAGGACGTGATCAAAGCGCACCTAAATCTGCATCGGAGTCATTATCTGTTCCCAGAAGGGTTACTGGGCACTCTAGCAGACAAGTTTCTCTCCCAGACCTTATTCGCACCTCAGGCGGGTCTGAGATTCAATACTAGCATGACTACACTAAAGCCCTCTCTAGCGCACATAAACAACAGTAACCAGCAGCTGAGGCGTGAGCCGGCGTGCTGGGTCGGGCTGGATGCGGGCCCAGGAGCTAAACCTGCTCAACACCTAGTGGACCGGAGCTGTACCGCCATGCTCCGCGGACGCTCACGAGGGGCTAGAGCTGGAAAGCTGTACGCTCACCTTGAGGCGGTTCAGTTGGTCGTGCAGAGCCGCCTTTAGACGCAGCAGGGTTTCCTCCTCCTTGCGGAGCTCCTGCAGTCGACTGAACATCCCCTTCCACTTCCTTAGGGCGCTGCCTTCTACTGGGCGCGCGGTGATGACGTCACCGGCGACTGCCGAGAACAGCACCGGGCTGAGTGCTTACTTTTTCATATCTTTTCTGAAGGGCCAGTAGCCAGCTTAGCTCCCAGGATCTGAAAACAAAGTGGAATCCCAAGGAGCGTGGGGTTCTTGAGTCCCTCGGTAATCCCTCACAGTAAAAGTGGGTAAATCCGTCCCACAGGCTTTAGAACAGTGTTCATCTCAGCAGTCACCTACTTTTCCAAGTGACTTTAATCTCTGCGAAGGCCACTTTTGCAGGCAGGAACCAAAATACCCCCAAATTCTTAGTAAGGGCAGGAATGCTTATATCTAAGCTTAAGGAACTTCCTCGGCCCAGGGAAAGTGTTTTTTACCCACGCTCATCAGTATTTGCTAGTAGTTTTGACAACAAGGCAACAGGAAATGAAGGCAATTCTAGGATGATCAGATTGATTCATACAAAGAAATGTTGGGTAAACACTGCACCCCTACACAGTAGCCATAGTTGTGGCAGTCTCACCATTCCCTTATACCATCACGCCCTCTAGTGGTTACAATTACACACTATTCATAGCACTTGGCTCCTAGCTGGTTATCCCCAATTCAATTTATTGTAGACTACCATGTGAAACAAAGCAGCCTAGAGAATGAGATTTTATTAAAGACTTTGAAGTCCCACATCTTGTCACTTGTTCTTCAAAAGGTCAATTTCAAGGGATTTGGAAATGTCCATAATCAAGAGTCACACAAAGGTTTGTCACCACATGTTTCATTTATTCAAATAGGCTGACTCTACTTGCTCTCTGGAATTTAATAATTTTTAATAGTTTATGCAGCTGGCTTCTTTTCTTCTGTTGTAGGCTTCTTTGCTGGTTTCTTGGCAACCACCTTTTTCACTGCAGGCTTCTTCTGCTTCTTGGCATCCACAGGCTTCTTTCCTTTCATGCCTACTGCCGGCTTCTTGTCTGCAGTCGCCTTCTCTGGAACAACCTTCTCGGATTTGGCTGCCAGTGCAGCAGCTGCTGCTTCCAGCTTTTTCACCCGAAGTTTGTGCTGCAACAAAACCCAGTAGGAAATGAAGAGTCTCCAAGGGGAGCCCCGCGGGTCACACCCCTCAGCCTGGTGCCTGGGGAAGGGGAGGGGCAACCTGGTCTTCATAGTGAGTTCCTGTCTTGGAAGGGGAAAATCAAATCTTATTAAAAATTTGACATGCCAAACTATGACTTACATTCCTGGCCTGGCGAAGAATGGTATTCCTGCGCATAGTCTTGGCGTAAGGGTTCAGCTTCAACATGATTCTCAGGTTCTTCAGTGGATTCTTCTTCAAGACTCTGCGATGAATCTTCTTGCTATCAAGAGGTAGCATTCATTAATCATCATGTATCCCTTTAAAAGTCAAGAGTTTGTATCAAGTGTTATTTATACTTTAAGTTTTAAAACTTTACCGTGGTGCTCGGAGGGCTCTTTGGATTTCTGGGCTCTTCAAGATTCTGCTAAGGTCTGTGTTCATCATCTTGTGCATGGGAAGGCTGGGGGAAAGGAAAAGAGAAGTCCAAATCCTCTAACTGAACATAAAGCATTAAAAATTAAATTTTTTTTTGTTTTTTGTTTTTCAAGACATGGTTTCTCTTTATAGCCCTGGCTGTCCTGGAACTCACTCTGTAGACCAGGCTGGCCTCGAACTCAGAAATCCGCCTGCCTCTGCCTCGGGGTGCGCCACCACGCCCGGCTCTAAAAATTTAAATTTAAGGGCCAGGCGTAGTGGCGCACGCCTTTGATCCCAGCACTTGGGAGGCAGAGGCAGGTGGATTTCTGAGTTCCAGGCCAGCCTGGTCTACAAAGTGAGTTCCAGGACAGCCAGGGCTACAGAGAAGCCCTGTCTCGAAAAACACATTGGCTCTTGGGAGGCAAAAGCAGACAGACCTTTGAATTCAAGGTTAGCCTGGTCCACAGAACTAGTTCCCAGGGTTACACAGAGAAACCCTGTCTCAACAGACCAAAAGGAGGAGGAGGAGAATTCAAAGGCTGTTACTTCAGGTAACCGTACTAGCAAGACACAGATTAAAAAGGAATGTAAACCCGGGCACATACCTTTAATCCCAGCACTTGGGAGGCAGAGGAAGGTGGATTTATTTCTGAGTTCGTGGCAATCCTGGTCTACAAAGTGAGTTCCAGGACAGCCAGGGCTTATACAGAGAGAGAGAGAGACCCTGTCTCGAACCCCTGGCCCCAATTTAAATGTTTCAACTCTCCAGATAATCATAGGTGAGACATACCCAAACAATGGAAAATTCAAACAAAATGTGAATGCCAAACTTATAGAGAATGTTAATGCACACATTAGTCATTGATATGTAATAAATATGGGGAAACTCACTTATAGTTACTCTTGAGGGAAGCAGCCTTCCGCCAAGTGCCATAGAGCTCATCCAACTTCCGGAAAGCACTCTCTGTCCAAATGCAGAAACGGCCCACATGCCCACCAGGAGCAAGTTTCAAAATGTTCAGCTTGCTTACATTAAGCAGAGTAATACCTTTAAGAGGAAAGAAGAATCAGTAAGCCTGCATGCCCAACAGGAGAAATACAACCTCTGTGGCTCACTGAGCTACCCAGGGTACTTAAAAGCTCAAGCCACCATGGTGGTGTGTAGCTCACTCAAGACTCAGAACTTCCACAATATCATGTTATTTCAGAAACACGGACCATGAAGTGGAATTTCATCATAACCAAGCTGAGTGAGCTTGCACAGAATAGGCAGTTAAAATGTGTAAAGATTTACCAGGGATGTTCCGGAAGGCCTTGATGATACCATTATCTTCATTATAGATGATGCAGGGCCCCCTGCGCTGGATCCGCCTTCGGTTTCTCATTTTGCCCTTGCCAGCTCTCATTCTCTGAGAGGCATAGACCTATGAATATAAAGTAAGGAACTTTAGTATTCTGATCAAGACTTCTCATATCCTCAATCTTCAAAACAAAAAAACTGTCTCAGCAGGCAAAATACTCAGTCACACGTGACCCTGTTTTATCCATGAAATTCACAACTTTTTGTTACCATTTCATGTCTCAAATCTCAGTTAAAGTTATGAGTTGCTCAGCAATAATTTTCGTCAACCTTCTGATTCAGCTTACTGACAGCAGGCAACTGTCACTGAAAACAGAGTAAGACGCAAATTACAACATCACTGCAAGCCCATCAAGCCCTTTCTGGAAGGAAAAAAAAAAACTCCTCCAAGCTGTCTTTTTAGACATACAAAAATGAGTATTTACAGCCAGCCAGGCAGTGGTGGCGCACGCCTTTAATCCCAGCACTTAAGAGGCAGAGGCAGGCGGATTTCTGATTTCTTGGTCAGCTTGGTCTACAGAGTGAGTTCCAGGATAGCCAAGGCTCCACAGAGAAACCCTGTCTCCAAGAACCAAAAAGTATTTACACATCCATCTTCCTTAATCTCAATACAACATATCTACACCAGGTAGGTTACCTATAGAGAACTTGGGTTAACCCAACCACTCCTATCTTTGGCTCTTTGAAAGGAAGTTTTTATATCCAATAGAATCTGAAGCCACCCACCCGTTAAACCTCAACTTATCCCTTGAACCCAAATCTAACAGTATGGAAGATCCAGACCTCAGTGTATATGGTGAGCCTACCTTTTTGATGTCATTCCAAGCTTTAAGTTTCTTAAGCAGCTGAACAGCCTCCTTGGTCTTCTTGTAACCTTCAACCTTATCTTCAACCACCAGTGGCAGCTCAGGAACCTCCTCAATACGATGACCTAACAAAACCAATTTAATATTTAGCAGCAAAGTTTCACCTTTTCCCTCAGAGACTGTCCCAGAACTCAAAAGATCCTGTCTGCCTCCAGTAGCAGAAGTCTCAACTGTTTGTACCACACCCCAAAATAAACCACCATTCATTTTGCGCCAAATCAGAATTTCCACTAATATCATGCATTTCAGAAACACGGACCATTAAGTGGAATTTCATCATTTTGACGTTAAAACCATTATCAGAATTTGAGAGGAGCCTACTATGTTGATGTAAGCATAAGTGGCTTTAGCAGAGAGAAACAGAATTCATGAAAGCAGCTTACTTAGGTGCAAGTTAAAACTAAATGTCACATATCAAAGCATCAGTCAGACCTTTAGACATCACCAAAGCTGGTAAGGCTGAAGCAGCCAGGGCAGAACAGATGGCATATCGTTTCTGGGTTGTATTCACTCTGCGGTGCCAACGACGCCAGGTTTTGGTTGGTGCGAACATGCGTCCCCCACGACACATCTGTTTTCTTCGTCAAGAATTAACATTTTTTCAAATTTAGAAAACTAAAAAGGTTATTACTTGCTCAGTTACAATGTTCGTCAACCTTCTGATCCAGCATACTGACAGCAGGCAACTGTCACTGTGAACAGAGTAAGACGCAAATTACGGCATCACTGCAAGTACCCACAAACATCTCCAGGTTTTTGTCTAGAGATATTTTTTGGAGACTCTAGTAGTTTTAAACATAATTCAAATATTAATTAGCTTAAGTCCAGATGGTCAATTGCCAAGTGCACTAATCAAGGATACATTTCCAAAGGCACCCTGGCCAGATCGGTGGGTCCCACCACCTCGAACTCTTGGAATTCGAGCCACAGCTCTCCCAGTACCCCAAGACTCAGCACTGGTCTGATGACCTAAAATTGGGAAGAACAAAAGGTTTAGGATGTAACTCATAACATATCCATGACTTAAACTTATGCATGATAAAGGCAGTATCAGAATAGCCAAGGAAAATCATGTAGTTCAGAAGCACGGACCAATGGAATCTCATCATTTACTGCAAAGGAGCCCTGGAAAGCATATACCCACGATGATTGCAATCCATACCTGCCAATTCACTGACTGCATAGGGCTGTCGGTTGTTTTTCCTCAAGTTGGTGTGAACGAAGTTCACAATATCTGGTCGAATGGGAGCTTTGAACACAGCTGGCAAAGTGACATTCTTGCCAGATGACTCTCCCTTTTCAGAGTACACTGATATGAGAGGACGGGCACAAGCCTCGGAAGGAACCAAAAAAAAATTAAAACAGAAGTACCATCTCCTGTACTTGAAACCTAGATTTTAAAGCCCACATTGTTAGTACTTGCAAACAGATTAAAAAACACCCTCTGGACTAGGAAGGCAGGTGAGACCCAGCACAGGAAATAGAGAAAATGCCAATAGAACCATATCATGTTGTAATAATGGATTCACTTGAAAATAATTAAGAGTACGCCTATTGACAACATCGGAGGCACATTCTTCTCATCATTAAATGTCAAGAGCTTCATTATCTGGAGGCAAATATGTCAATACCGAAGTAAAAGACTAAGCCAATGTTTGATGCTATATACATGCCAATCTGTGGAATCAGTTTGAGGCAAGTATTGCTTTGCAGGAGACCCCAAATTCAAGAAACACCAGTGGGTTTATCATTTCAATAGTTTTACAGCAAAAGAACCTGAAAATCTGTCAATTTTAAAGAGAAACAAACTTGAAAGCAACATTATAAAAACAATGTTCAAAGATATTGTTTAATGAGGCCATTTTACCCTCACCAACTTCAGCAAAGCTGGCCTACTCATTTGTCCAATGTTCCAGACCCCTTTTCAAACTCAGAAACGTTTTGATACTTCAACGCTGCAAAGACTCTCACCTGAGGATTCCACTAGCACTTAGGTATGACCTATCACCTATCTCCCATGTGCCCTTCCAGATACTAGACCATTATTTCCCCCGTAAGCAATCACACAATAGGACAACCTATTTAGTCGATTTAACGATGAATCTTCAACTTACTGTGGTCAGAACAACCTTAACCCATCTACTAAATAAAACACAGGTAAATATTCGTGGTAAAATATGCTAGCAACTACTATCTGAGAACTGTCTTAAGGTTCAAAGACGTAGATTACATCATATAAAGTAATGAAGATCTTCCTTTCCAGAAACTGTTTTAAAGAGGTGATGGCAATCGTTCTTTAAAGCATAAATACAGATTTCCTTCAGCCCTTTTCTTTGAAGACAAATTCTCTGGACTGAAAGCACATGACCCGCCACTGCATGCGCGGAGTTATCATCGGACGATACCGAACCCCTGACAAGTCTCTGGCATCAAAACGCTCGGCTTCCAGAAGCCCTGCTTGTTTAGAACTAAGAGAAGCTAAGATCCCAAAGGTTCCTCTGCCATCCACCCGGTGCGGCTGCCCACGTTGCCTCTAAGATGGCTGCCTCAGCGCCCACAACTCAGCTCCGGCCAGAAAAGGTGCTGCTAGATTTTTCCCTCATGTCCTCCCTGCAGATTCCATGTTCTGAGCCTTCACCCTCCTCCATAGGACCCCCCTATACCAGGGGAGAGCCCAGTGTAGAAGACCTCCACTCACCATGACGGGGAGAGGAGAAGGCCACGCTCCTCTCTACCCGGCTGCTCCCACAGGAAAAGGAAAGACTTATTACTTGTACTCTATATATATCCTTCCACTCGTCTTCCGCATCCTGCCCCTTATCAAAAACAACTTAGAGACACAATCTATCTTTATGCTACATGGAAAAACTTCAAAAAGTAATATTATTTCGTGACGTGTGTTCAAATTATGTATTTATTTTTTTTAAGTTAAAAAGTGATTAGAAACAAGGGACTCTTTTTCGCGGAATAATTCGTAACTCGTCACAACTCTCGCGAGAAGAATTTTCTTTCGCCTCATCACGCCCACCTTCATCATAACATCTCTTTTAGTCCATTTTTTAACCGCCTAACAGAAATGGGAGACCTTTTGGAATAGTAAATCGAAGGGATGCTCTACTAAATTAAAACAACGTGTTAGCGTGGAGTAAAAACCGAACTTAAAGCGTGAAGTAGTTCCGGCGGGGCGGGGTCATGGCCTCTGACATCATCGGCTGGGCGCGCAGTTCAGTTTAGCTTTTTCGCAATGGACGGAGGCCACGGCGGGATGTGGGCGCGTATGAACCGCGCGGCTGAGGAGTTTTATGCTCGTCTCTGGCAGTGAGTTGTGGTTGGGGAATGGGATGGTACTTGTCCCTCCCGGCCTTTGTATCCCCGCCGGTGGCGTTTGCCACAGCTGACGCTTTCGCGCCCTACCAGCTCTGCTGGACCTGGGCTAAGAGCGGCAGGCAGGGCTCTGCGGAGGCCTGGGCTACTGCCGGCCTCCCGAGAAAACACCCGACCTTACCCCACGGGAGGCAAGACGACAGAGCAGTGTACGCATCTTGCTGATGTACACGCTTCTAAGTAGAGGCTTCTGGGATACAGAGAGCTAGATGTCATCCGGCCTGAAGCTTTGACTGACTTCTAAGAAACGGGCAGAATCCGTGTCGACCCTCCTTGTCAGCCTCCTGATGCTGAGATGAGAGGCGTGAGCCGTGCCAGAATTCACTGTGTTCCCTTAGTGAAATGTTGCTCCAAGAGGATTCTGTCAACTAATACATCCTGTATGAAAATCTTAAGTCAGCGACTCACATCAGAATCACCCAGAGGGTTGCCAAAATATACATTGATGGGCACAGCATCTGAGATTTTTTATTTCCTAGGCCTGACGTGAGGCCAAAAAACGTACCTTTATAAATTCTAGGTTCAGGGTGTTAGCTGGGTATAGCCCATTAGTCTCTAAATGCTATCATTTTTAACTGCCAGTATTGCCCCTCCTGTTTACAAAAGCAGTAATAATTTTTCACTACTACAGAAAAAGAACTAGTGTGCTTTTGTTTTTCAAGATAGTTTCAGAGAAACCTTGTCTCGAAAAACCATTAAAAAAAAAAAAATAGTTTCTCTGTGTAACACTGTCCTGGAACTCAATCTGTAGAGTAGGCTGGCCTTGAACTCAGAGATCGGCCTGCCTCTGCCCTCAGAGTGCTGGGGTTAAAGGCCAGCGCCACCACTGCCCAGCTAAAACTAGTGGGTTTTAGTGGTTGTTCACCCCACCCCCACCCCCCCAGACAGGGTTTCTCTGTGTAGCCCTGGCTGTCCTGGAACTCACTCTGTAGACCAGGCTGGCCTTGAACTCAGTCAGAAATCCACCTGCCTCTGCCTCCCAAGTGCTAGGATTAAAAGCGTATGCCACCACACCCGGCAAAACTGGTGTTTTTAAAGAAGCTAATAATGGGGCTATGCAGAGAAACCCTGTCTCGAAAAACCAAAAAAAAAAAAAAAAAAAAAAAAAAAAAGAAGCTAATAATGTCTTTGAGCTCAGGAATTTGAGTTGTTTTTAACTGTTGTATTTTGCCATGGTGTTAAGTACTTTATTGTTGTTTTAAACGAAGATCTCTTGAGTTTGGACTTGTAAACATCGTGGCCCCATGTTCAATGTGCCGTCCTTACAGGCACGTACCATTATGCCCAGTTTTTGAGGTTCTGGGAATGGCTTCACACATATTAGGCAAGCACTGTTATACCCGAGTTATGTTTCCAGCTTCTATGGTTGTTTTATGTCTGTTTTATCACCTCCATTGATACAAATTTATTTAGACCCTTTATGCTTACTAATTATTTCCTGGATGTTTTCATCTTTCCATGCATAAACTCTATAAGTTTTCACTTATTGTATCCCTCACAGTGCCTACTAAAAAGTTTCTTGGGGATCTCAAGGGCATTACCACAAACTTACGAAGAAATTACCATTCTTGTCAATATGGCATTAAACTCCAGAATTATTTAAGTTAAGAGTCCTAAACCTGAGAGACCAGCCAGCTTCTTTCTTTTCACCTTTCCCAGACTCCCAGTCACTTCTGTTTTAATTCTTCGCTGAGGATCTGAGGTGGGGGTCTTGTGCATGATAGACAAGTCTCCTCGTTCTTGCCCATCTCCACTGTTCTGCTTTGGGCCATTATCATGTCTCTGAAATGTCACAGGTGATTCACAGTTCCTGTCCTCTCAGAGTTCTCAGTACCCCGTAACTGGTAGTTTACTCTGGATTCATTCAAGACTAGTTTTGTTTGCTATCCCCAGGAACTAGCTAGAATGTTTAGCAATAAACAGTTGCTGAATGACCAGCCAACATCCTTGAATTATATGTAAAAGACAACCATCTTTAAGAGAAAGTCACAATCTTGGGCCAGAGATGGTTCAGTAGCCACCAAACATCATTGCATGGGGCCCACCTAGTGGAAAGAGAAAATATCTCACAAATTATTCTCTGACCTTGACAAACACACACACATACATGTTTAAATAAATATAGTAAATAAAGTGTCTTGTGCAATATAACAAAAGTTGACCTATCAGGCTTGTTTTTTATGTTTCTAGATCAATTAGGTTAAGTATCAGATCAAAAGATGCAAACTATCCTGAGATGCCTGTTGGGCTCATTCAGTAACTAAAGCTACTTTTTCCTATAGCTCAGGCTGGTCTACATTTTGGTCATTTATTTGAGTCAGCCAATGTTTTATAATTTGTGTACTTTGAGATCACTAGTAAATGCCTATGAAGCAGAGCTGAGCAGTGAAGAGCAGTACTTCTGGTGATCCACAGCTCTCCACAACTCCAGCTGTGGTGACTTCTGGTGATCCACAGCTCTCCACAACTCCAGCTGTGGTGACTTCTGGTAATCCACAGCTCTCCACAACTCCAGCTGTGGTGACTTCTGGTAATCCACAGCTCTCCACAACTCCAGCTGTGGTGACTTCTGGTGATCCACAGCTATCCACAACTCCAGCTGTGGTGACTTCTAGTGATCCACAGCTCTCCACAACTCCAGCTGTGGTGACTTCTGGTGATCCACAGCTATCCACAACTCCAGCTGTGGTGACTTCTGGTGATCCACAGCTATCCACAACTCCAGCTGTGGTGGGAGGGTGCAGTGTCCTCTTCTGGCTTCTGAAGTTACCTGCTCACCTCAACCCCCTAATTAAAAGGGCAAATCTCTTTTTTTTTCTAAGTCCAAGACTTTTTTCTTCAAGACAGAGTTTCCCTTTTTAGCCCTCACTGTCTGGGCAACTAGAAACTTTTTTTTTTTTTAAGATTTTTTTTTTTTATACATACATACATATAAATGAGAGTACACTGTTGCCTTCAGAGACACCAGAAGAGACCATCAGATGGTTGTGAGTCACCATGTGGTTGCTGGAAATTGAACTCAGGACCATTGGGAGAGTATTCCGTGCCCTTAACCACTAAGCCATCTCTCCAGCCCATAAAAACTTTCTTAAATGATACTTAAATTTAAATTAGAGGCTTTTATCTTTTTTGTTTGTTTGTTTTTCCCCTTGTTCTGGTCAACCCCGCTCACTCCGCTTGCTGGGATTTGAACTCATCACCTTCGGAAGAGCAGTCGGGTGCTCTTACCCGCTGAGCCACTTCACCAGCCTCTGTTTTGTTTTTTAAACAGGCTCCCAATTATGCAGCCTGAGTTGCCCTGGAACTTGTCAGATTCCTGCTTCAGCCTATGTTGGAATACAGGTGTATTTCATCTCCAGATCTTTACATTTTTAGGTTTTTTTTGTTTGTTTGTTTGTTTGTTTTTAAATTAATGAATTTGAAGGGATGGCCAGGTGATTACTACTCTTCCAGAAGACCAGAGTTTGGTTGCCAGAGCCCACAGCAGGTGTCACAGTCATCTGTAACTCCAGCTCTAGAGCAATGCCCTCTTGGGTACTTGCACATTCATTATCCCTTACATATATATACACATAATCAAAAACATTTGTTTATATTTATTTGTTTTATGTGTATGTTTTGCCTATGTGTGTGCATGTGGGCTGGTTCATGCCTGATGCCTGCAGAGGTCAAAAAAGGGTGTCATACCATGGAACCTGGAGTTAGAGGTAAGGTTTTAAGCCATCATGTGGGTGCTGGGATCTGAACCCAGGTCCTCTGCAGGAGCAACAGTGCTTTAACCCTGAGCCATGTCTCTAGGTACCGCTGCCCCCCTCCCCATGCCCCTCC
>LR749997.1:1119337-1164322 GCA_902729485.2 Mus minutoides
TATCTTTTTTGTTTGTTTGTTTTTCCCCTTGTTCTGGTCAACCCCGCTCACTCCGCTTGCTGGGATTTGAACTCATCACCTTCGGAAGAGTAGTCGGGTGCTCTTACCCACTGAGCCACTTCACCAGCCCCTGTTTTTTTTTTTTTTTTTTTTAAAGATTTATTTATTTATTATATGTAAGTACACTGTAGCTGTCTTCAGACACTCCAGAAGAGGGCATCAGATCTCATTACAGATGGTTGTGAGCCACCATGTGGTTGCTGGGATTTGAACTCAGGACCTTCGGAAGAGCAGTCGGCGCTCCTAACCACTGAGCCATCTCACCAGCCCCTGTTTTGTTTTTTAAACAGGCTCCCAATTATGCAGCCTGAGTTGCCCTGGAACTTGTCAGATTCCTGCTTCAGCCTATGTTGGAATACAGGTGTATTTCATCTCCAGATCTTTACATTTTTAGTTTTTGTTTGTTTGTTTGTTTTTAAATTAATGAATTTGAAGGGATGGCCAGGTGATTACTACTCTTCCAGAAGACCAGAGTTTGGTTGCCAGAGCCCACAGCAGGTGTCACAGTCATCTGTAACTCCAGCTCTAGAGCAATGCCCTCTTGGGTACTTGCACATTCATTATCCCTTACATATATACACATAATCAAAAACATTTGTTTATATTTATTTGTTTTATGTGTATGTTTTGCCTATGTGTGTGCATGTGGGCTGGTTCATGCCTGATGCCTGCAGAGGTCAAAAAAGGGTGTCATACCATGGAACCTGGAGTTAGAGGTAAGGTTTTAAGCCATCACGTGGGTGCTGGGATCTGAACCCAGGTCCTCTGCAGGAGCAACAGTGCTTTAACCGTGAGCCATGTCTCTAGGTACCGCTGCCCCCCTCCCCGTGCCCCTCCCCCAATTAGTCTGAGGAAAAGTGTCACTATGTATCCCTGACTGGCCTGGAACTCGATCTGTCTGCTTTTGCTGGAATTGCAGCATGCCCCACCCCACCCCCCATACCCACCCTCCTTTATCTCTCCTTAACCTAATTGTTTCCTTTCTGCAGGTATCCTTATCGTTGTTGTAAGGACTAAGTTTTCTCCACCAATGTGTAAATAAAAGTACTGGCTGATCTCTGAGTTTAATAATGGAGATCCTGCAGCTCTGTTTTTCACATGTGGCTTTGCATTTCAGGGAATTTGATGAAGAGAAGAAAGGAGCATCTAAAGACCCGTTCATCTATGAGGTATGAGCAATTGATTGGCTTAAACACAATGACCCTAAAGTCATAGTGTTTTTAAATCAGGTTTTTGAAACTACATATGATGAATTTGATCCTTTTAGGAGATGGTTCTATTAATTTTTAGAAATACCTTCAGGAGTGCAGCCATGTCTGTTATCAAAGTGTAGAGTATTACCTGTCCAAAAATGTACCCATGTTCCTATTTAAGCATTTTCATATGTCTCTAGTACCTACAACTGCTAATTTGTTTTCTCTCTCCATAGTTTTCCCATTTCCCGAATGTCAGTAAATAAAATATATGGTTTCTTGGCTTTGGCTTTCTTTTTCTTTCTTCCTTTTTTTATTTGTTTGAGACAGGTTCCCATGATGCAGCCTTGGCTTTCATGAAACTCCATTTTTAGACTAGGCTGGCTTTGATCTTAAGAAATCTACCTGCTTTGGCAACCTGAGTACTGGGAGTAAAGACATGGGCTACCATTCCTGGATCCGAGTTAGCTTTTTAAATGAATATATGCATTTGAGATTCATGCTGTTGCTATCTTCAGTAAAAACACTTAGGTGGTTTCCAGATTTTACAAATATGAATACGGTTGCTTATAGATTTATTAAGACTCTTGGCTGGGGGTGGTGTCATTCCAGCTTTAACCCCTTAATTCAGAAGGCAGAAGCAGGCAGATCTCTTGAGTTTGAGGTCAGCATCTTCTTCAGAACTAGTTTTAGGACAGCCAGGGCTACACCATGAAACTCTGTCTTAGGGAAATAAAAGTCTGCTATGTATTAGATGTTCCATAGTTAAATTCCTCATAGGTGGGAATATAAAACCTGAATCTGTGATATATAGAACCAATAAATTACTAGAAGCCGGTCTGAGGGCTGGAGAGCTAGCTCCGCAGGTAAAGCACTTGCTGCTCTTGCTGCCTGCTGCTCAGTTCCCAGCACCCACATTGTAGCTCACAGCTGTCTCTCAGGCCCAGGCCCAGGGGATCTGATGCCCTGTATGACCTCTGAGAGCACCGGACACACACACACACATGTTGCAGACATACATACATGCAGGCAAAATACATGTAAAATAAAAATAAATTATCTAAAATTTAAAAAACAAAGGGGGAAATAATTATTAATATTAATACACATGTACATATCTATATTTATATAGATGCGTGGGTAAAATATTTATAAAAAATCAAAAATCACCAGGAAGGGCAAAAACTGATAGAAAAGACAAAGGACATGAATGAAAAGCCCAAGTGCAGTTCTCCCTCACTGTCAGAGTTCCCGCTGCGCAAACTCAGCAACCACAGCCCACCAAGTGGGCCTTCTCTGAGTTCCTTCTGCTCACGATCCACGTTCTTTTCCTACAGCTGCAGTAGAAAGGATTACAGTTAGACAGCTTCAGGTTGGAGTTGATTCTCTCACAGTTTTGAAGACTAGAGGTGTGAAATGATGGTATAGGCAGGTTATATTCCTGCTGAAGGCTTCAGGTAACAACCCTTCCTGGATTCTGCCTGACTTGTGGTTTCTAGAAGTCATGGTCTTGTCCCAACACCTGCCTCCCTTGGCACATGGGTTTTTTGGTTTTTTTTTTTCTCTTGTGTCTGTTGTCTCTGAATCTCTTCTGTAAGAATAGCAGTCATTGCCGGACGTGGTGGCACACGCCTTTAATCCCAGCACTTGGGAAGTAGAGGCAGGCGGATTTCTGAGTTCGAGGCCAGCCTGGTATACAAAGTGAGTTCCAGGACAGCCAGGGCTATACAGAGAAACCCTGTCTCAAAAAAACCAAAAAAAAAAAAAAAAGAATACCAGTCTTTGAGTCTAGACCCTACTCCCTAACTCAGTTAATTTCTGCTTGATGATTATATTTGCATATAAGGTCACATTCAGAAGGATTGAGGTTAGTGCTTCCAGGTATCCTTAAAGAACACAGTGCAGCCTAGAATAATTGAAACTTAAAGGCTAGATTAACAGTATCCTGGTTCTCTGAAAGTAGTCTACTTTGTGGATTGTTTCTTCCACCCTTTCAAACCCCTAATTCAAGAAAAGAGAGAAAAAAAAGGATAGAGAGGAAAGGGGGCAACATCATCATTATTATTGTCAGGACGACTTCCTGATGGTTAGGGGCATTGCGTTCCTTAAGGTAAGTTTGATATTCATCATCAGGATATCTAATTTCTTCTTGTTGTACTGATGATAAAAATATTCATTGTGTTGACTCGGTTTTCTGACATATTTGAAGGGCAATTTGATTGTACCAATATGATTTTAGGTGTTCATTAAGAAAGTAATTCATGGATGTTTGCTGTCTATTGTTTTATTACAACACTTAACTGGAAACTACCAAAAAATAACATTCACAGAATTGCTTTACAGCAGCTGTGGTTTTAGGTATCCACAGATCCTTAATAACAGGGAAAGCAGTTCATGATGTGAAACCATTAGAACATGTCATCTTTATATGTGAGTCATATCGGAATATCTATTAGATGAGTACAATAACTCCCCAGAACCCATGTGGAGATGGAAGGCGAGAATAACTCCTGCAGGATGTCCTGGACCACCACATGTGCACCCAGGAACACACACAGTCAGACACATACATAGTACATTTTTTTAAAAGAAGAAAAGTAAAAAGCTGCTTTTATGTTTTCGTACAATGTATGCATAGTACATTGGAAACAAAAAGATACTTCTTGTGAACTAAATTTGTACAGTTTTATAGTCCAGTAGAAGAAAGGATAATACTTAGTAAATTGCTATTTCTACATTATACTGTGATTAGAGGAAGATGTCAGTGAAGGTATAAGCAAACGGGGCTTTACAAGGCAGCCATTTTCAGGCAGACATTCATGTGTGGATAGAGGGCAGATAATAAGCTAGATTTTCTTGTGTATGTGCATGCACATGTGCCTATGGGTACATGTGGAGGCCAGAGGTCAATAACTGAATTGCTATCCACTTTGGTTGTTGTGTGACAGGGTCTCCTACTTAATCTAATATTCCCTACTTGGCTGTACTGACTGACCAGCAAGCCCCAGAGGCCTCTAGTTTCTGCCTCCCCAGGACTGGGGGTACAGATCCATGCCCTGTGCACAGCTTTACCTGGGTATGCTTAAGCCACAAACTCTACCAGCTGAATCATTTCTCCAGCCCATTTTGCAGTCAGGTTATGTATGTATATGAGTACACTGTAGCTGTCTTCAGACACATCAGAAGAGGATGTCAGATCCCATTACAGATGGTTGTGAGCTACCATGTGGTCCTGGGAATTGAACTCAGGACCTCTGAAAGAGCATTTAGTGCTCTTAACACTGAGCCATCTCTCCAGCCCCTTTAGTCAGGTTTTCTAAACATGAGAAATGGCATGGCCAAATAAGTGAACCCTTTTAAAATATTTTGCATAGTTCAAATTCCTTTTTTAGTAATTTGCATGGATCTGGTCTATAGTAGTTAAATATAGAAACACCGAAATCTGTTTTTTGCAGGCTGATGTACAAGTGCAGTTGATCAGCAAAGGCCACCCAAGTCTTCTGAAAACTATTCTAAATGAAAATGACTTAGTGTTTCTTGTGGAAAAAGTGGTAAGTATTGGGCGTTGTTGTTAATTCTTAGTAGCCACATTTGCCTTTTTTTTTTTTTTTTTGAATAATTTTGTACTACTGTTTTCCTATTAATGGATGTGTATACATTCTTTTAGGAGTAAGCACAGTGCTTTCTACTGAAATATAATGCCAACCATAGATATGTACATAATACAAACTTTCATAATAGATCCATTAAGGAAAAAAAAAAAAAAGCTAGGTGTGCCTTTAATCCCAGCACTTAGGAGGCAGAGGTAGGCGAATCTACAAAGTGAGTTCCAGGACAACCAGGGCTACACACAGAAACCCTGCCTTGACTTGAATGAATGAATGAATGAATGAATGAATGAATGAATGAATGAATGAATGAATTGAATAAATAAATGAACAAACGAATGAACGGGAGTAGAGGGCCACTATGGCTGAGTGTGACCCCAGCATAAGGACCTTGTTTCTGACTAAATAAAAGGTAAAATTGAGGGCTGAGTACCCGATGCTCATGTCACAGAAACAGGTTGTTCCATTTGGGCAATGAAAGATACTTACATATCTGGGCATCTCCCAAGGGTCTCCTGGGATGTTTACCCTTAGCTCATCATACTGTGCCTGTTAATAGCACTTTTCTTCCATCGTCAGATTCTTCCTTTACAGGAAGCAATTAAAGTCAAAATCTTTGAGGACTGAAAGATGGCTCAGTGGTGAAGAGCACCTGCTTCTCTTGCAAAGGACTTGGTTTGGTTTGCAGCATCCACATAGCAGCTCACTATTGCCTGTAACTCTAGTGCCAGTGATCTTAACTGCTGAGCCATCTCTCCAGCCTCCTGTGTAGTTATAGTCTAACACAAAAGATAATTGACTCTTAAATCTTATTAAGTGGGGGCTGGTGAGATGGCTCAGCTGGTAAGAGCACCCGACTGCTCTTCCAAAGGTGATAAGTTCAAATCCCAGCAACCACATGGTGGCTCACAACCATCCGTAACGAGATCTGGCGCCCTCTTCTGGAGTGTCTGAAGACAGCTACAGTGTACTTACATATAATAAATAAAAAATAAATCTAAAAAAAAAAAAATCTTATTAAGTAATTTAAAACATTTTTTTAAAGGTTTTGGAGAAGGAAGAAACAAGTCAGGTTGAAGAACCACAGTCTGAAGAAACTGCTATTTCTGATCTCTCTGCCGGTGAAAATATGAGGCCACTGGCCTTACCTGTTGGGAGAGCAAGGTAAGTTAAGTTTTTTTTTTTTTGTTTGTTTGTTTTTGTTTTTTCGAGGCAGAGTTTCTCTGTGTAGCCATGGCTGTCCTGGAACTCACTCTGTAGACCAGGCTGGCCTGCCTCTGCCTCCCAAGTGCTGGATTAAAGGTGTGTGCCACCACTGCCCCCTGTAGTTAAGTTGTTTTTTGTTTGGTTTGTTTTTGTAAGTTTAGAGTTAGGATAGAGAATAGGATTTGAGTTGAAACATTGTTGGGGCTGAGAATGTAAGGGGTGTGTGTGTGTGTGTGTGTGTGTGTGTGTGTTTAAACAAGATTTCTCTGTGTAACCCTGGCTATCCTAGAACTCAGTTTGTAGATAATGCTGGCCTCAAATTCACAGAGATCCACCTGTCTTTGCATCCTGAGTGCTGGGATCAAGGATGTGTGCCAACTTTCCCCAGCATGTGAATCTCACATGAGTTCTGGAGATGGAACTCAGGTCCTTATGCTTGCAAGGCAAACGCTTTATCAACTGAGCTGTCTCCCTATCCCCTAGCATTTCTTGGTTTTTTATTTCTTCATGCCTTTCATATCACCCTAAGATTTTTGTATTTACTTTTTGAAGTTGAATGCCTTAGAACTTCCTTTCTTGAATATCTGATAATAAATGCTTTCTATCTCTTGAATAAAAAAATTTAGGCTGATTGTTTTAGTTGATCTTTAATTTTGATATTTATTTATTTATTTATTTATTTTATTTTGAATGGTAACTTCGTTATACCTTAAAAACCAGTTATTTTGATGTCTACATTGTCATTCATTTTCTCTTTCAACAATTATAGATTTATATATCCAAAGCAATATATGATACATGTGTATATAATATGTTTTGTTAAATTGTCATAATTATATATGATACATTTTTATAACCAATATACATAACCTTAAATGTTTTATTTAATTTATGCAGGATGTGTGTATGTGTGTGTGAGAGAGGGAAAAAGGAGGGGCTGGACATGGTATGTGCATGTAAGGCCTCTGTGGATGCCAGAAGTATTGGATACCTCTAGTGCTGGAGTTACAGGCAGTTCTAAGCTACCCAGTTTGGGCACTGGAAACTGAACTGGTCTTCTGCAAGAGCAATGCATGTTCTTAACTGCTAAACCATCTCTCTAGACTTGTAGCTATTAAAGTATATAGTATACCTTATTATTCTCTTGCTGAAATATGTAAACATACATGTATTCATGCATTTCCAGATTGTTGTTTTTGTGAGACCCTTCACATTATTATTATTTTTTTTTAATTAAAAGGAAAAAATAGAGGGTGGGTGTTGCTAGGGCTTGAGCTCAGTGTCCCCCACATACCAAGCATGTGTTCTATCACTGGACTGCACCTTCAGCTTCAAAGATAATATGTAATGCCATGTTATAATTGATTTTCCTATTCCTTGTTTTCAAGGCAGTTAATTGGGCTTTATACCATGGCTCACAATCCTAATATGACTCATTTGAAGATTAAGCAGCCAGTGACAGCCCTTCCTCCTCTTTGGGTGAGATGTGACAGTTCAGATCCTGAAGGTACCTGTTGGCTAGGAGCTGAGCTTATCACAGCAAATGACATCATTACAGGCATTATCCTATATGTGGTCACTTGTAAAGGTGAGTGCTCAGTCTCCGTGTGTTTATTTGCCTAGCTGTTCAGTGGTATTTCTGGGCTTCCATATAGGATGGGAGTGAAACATGGAACACTGATCTTAAATTTGTGCTCAACAGCAGGGAGGGGGTATTGTAGAAACTCACAAATGTTTTATGCCTGCTTTGTTAGAGTTTAATTTGATTTGTACTTTTTAATTTAATTTACCTTTTTGGATGGCGTGGGTTATGGCAAAGTTGTCCTTGAACTTAATTATTCTCTGTTTTAGCCATAGTGTAAAGCCCAGTTATTCATGATTATACATGAATACCACCACACAGACTTTTTCTTTTCTTTTTTTTTTTTTTTTTTTTTTTTGGTTTTTCAAGACAGGGTTTCTCTGTATAGTCTGGGTGTCATGTAACTCACTTTGTAGACCAGGCTGGCCTCGAACTCAGAAATCCGCCTGCCTCTGCCTCCCGGGTGCTGGGATTAAAGGCGTGTGCCACCACGCCCGGCAAACTTTTTCTTTTTTAAATATTAGTTCTTTGTGACTTAGAATTGTCTTAAATACATGGGCTCAAGCAGTTGGGACTACAAGTCCATACCAGTATGCCTAGCATTTAATTTTTCATAAATATTTCTTGATGTGTACATTTGTTTTGTTCGTTTATTGTAGAGTGTCATTATAGCCCAGTCTTGTCTCAAATTCAGTATCCTTCTGTCTCAGTCTTCAGAGTAGCTAGGATTTTAGATGAGTTTCCATACTTGGCTTTAATTATATTCTTTTTAAAACAAGGTCTCACTATATGTAGCCCAGGTAGCCCTGAACTCAGTACATAGACCAGAGTGATTTGGAACTCAAAGACATCCACCTGCTTCTGTCTCTTGAGAGCTAGGATTAAAGGCATGTGTTATCATGCCAAGCTATTGCATTATTTTGTTTTGTTTTAATCAAAAATAAATTTCTGCTGGGCGTGGTGGTGCACGCCTTTAATCCCAGCACTTGGGAGGCAGAGGCAGGCGGATTTCTGAGTTCGAGGCCAGCCTGGTCTACAGAGTGAGTTCCAGGACAGCCAGGGCTACACAGGGAAACCCTGTCTCGAAAAACCAAAAAAAAAAAAAAAAAAAAAAAATTCGTTCATACAGTATATTCTGATCACAGTTTCCTCTTCCCCAATTTTCAATCTCTCCCCTTTCCCTAACCAATGAACCCTACTTTTTTTCTCTATTTAACACCTTTTTTGTTTGTTTGTTCATTTGTTTGTTTAGGGTTTTGTGTGTGTGTGTGTGTGTGTGTGTGTGTGTGTGTGTGTGTGTGTGTGTGTTTGAGGCAAGATCTCACTCTGCAGCTCAGGCTGTCCTGGATCTCTCACTCTGTAGGCTAAGCTTGCCTTGAACTCACAGAGATCTGCCAGCCTCTGCTTCCCAAACACCGGGATTAAAGGCATGTGCCACTACCACCTAACATAACTTTCTAGTTTTAGCAGTATAATTTTGCATTAATTTTACCTTTCTTTCTTCCTTTCTTTCTTTGTTATCTCGTGTCCTGTAGCTGATAAAAATTACTCTGAAGATCTGGAAAATCTAAAAAATTCACACAAGAAAAGACATCATGTGTCTGCTGTGAGTATTTGTCTTACTAGCTTACTTACTCGGTGTTTAGTTGATCTGCAGTCCATGCTTAACAGCTCTCTTCTTTCTCTCACTATGACTAGATGTTTCTCTGTAGTGTCAGAGTATTCGTCTTTATTTTTATATCAGCCAGGGCGCAGTTATTCCTTGCTACCTGGGGGATTGGCTGTAGGACCTCTTTAGGCTAATTTTGTGGCTTAAAAGAATTGTCTTTTTTTTTTTTTTTCATTTGGATGACAGTTTTTTTCCCCTTTGGGGACAGAAGTCAAGGTGATTTTGATAATGGTTTTGTCATGTGAACTTGATTCTCTTGCTCTCCTGTGTCCTGTCTTCAGGTGACAACCAGAGGCTTTGCCCAGTATGAGCTCTTTAAGTCTGATGATGACTTGGATAACACTGTTACCCCTTCACAAACTACAGTCACTCTGGATCTTTCCTGGAGCCCTGTGGATGAGATGCTTCAAACCCCTCCCCTGTCTTCAACTGCAGCTCTGGTAGGAATGGACCCTGTCTTCTCTTTAGGTTGCTCAGGCTTCTGAGTGGCTGGCACATTACTTGTTTCTTGCTAGTGCTGTATGTATACTTTCAGCCTTGACATTCACTGAGTGTTAGGCTGTACCACACAGAAAATCTTGGCTGACTTTGAGGTCTCACCAGACAACTAATGGAGGTTTTGCCAAGTAAGCTGAGCTGTCAGTTGCTTACAATCCTGTTACTATGGAACTTTACTTTTAAGAGATGATTACAGTCTCTTTGCGTGATAACTTAAGAGAAGTCAAGTCGGGCATGGTGGCGCACATCTTTAATCCCAGCACTCGGGAGGCAGAGGTAGGCCTGGTCTACAAAGTGAGTTCCAGGACAGCCAGGGCTACACAGAGAAACTCTGTCTTGAAAAACCAAAAAAAAAAAAAAAAATGAAAGAAAAAAAAAATGACAAGTCAAATTCTGTTCCAGGCATAGTGGCACACGCCTTTAATCCCATCACTCAGGAGGCAGAACCAAGAGGATCTCTTGAGAATTTGAGGCCAGCCTAGTCTACATAGTTCCAAGACAGTCAGAGCTACACACCCAGACCCTGTCTCAAAAACAAAACAAAACAAACCCTCTTTAAGCCCTTACCTTTCTTATTCGCTAGCCCTCCTTCTCTCTTTCCCTTCCCCCCCTCTCCACGTGACCATGGCCACGCTCGCTCGCTTGCTCTCTCTCTCTCCTTCTACTTTCTCTCTTTTCCCCTGCCTTTCTACAATAAAGCTCTAAAACCAGCTCTAAAGAAAGAAAAGAAAAGAAAAGAAAAGAAAAGAGAAAAGAAAGCAAGCCGGGCGGTGGTAGCCCATGCCTTTAATCCCAGCACTTAGGAGGCAGAGGCAGGCAAATTTCTGAATTCGAGGCCAGCCTGGTCTACAGAGTGAGTTCCAGGACAGCCAGGGCTACACAGGGAAACCCTGTCTCGAAAAAAAACAAAACAATCAAATAAAAAAAGAATAGAGCCTGTTGAACATTCAGTCAAAAAGTAAGAAATGGTTAAAGTAGTGAGGAGTATCATGATAAGATACTTTAAAATTAAGATATTTGGTGGGGCTGGAGAGGTGGCTCAGTACTGGCTGTTCTTTCAGAGATCCTGAGTTCAATTTCCAGCTCCCACATAACAGTTCATAATTGTCTGTAACTCAAGTTCAAGGGGATCTGGCACACTCACACACAAATACATGCAGGTAAAACATTGATACACATTAAAAAAAATAAATATAAATTTAAAGAAAAGATTATTTTTGGTATTAGAGATTATTATAGCATGATAGGCAAGTATTCTCCCACTGACCTGTGTTCTCAGCTAAAGCTCTTTGTAAGATTTATTTCAGTGATTTTTTTTTTTTTTTTTTAAGATTTGTTTGTTTGATTTTATATGACTACATTGTAGCTGTCTTCAGACACACCAAAAGAGAGCATTGGATGCCATTAGAGGTGGTTGTGAGCCACCATGTGGTTGCTGGGAATTGAATTCAGGACCTCTGGGAGAGCAGGAAAAAAAAGCAGGGAAAATTTTTTAAGCAAAAGTTAAAAGGATAAGTATACAGAATAGTATGTACAACTGTAGATGTCAAGTATGTTTTATTTAAAAAAAAAAAAAAAAGAAGAAGTGTATACCCAGAAGCCTTCATCATGTTAACAGCAGTTCTATAGGGTAGGATTATGGGTATTTATATTTATGGTTTTCTTCTCTTGTAGTAGGAATTTACTTACTTGCATTTAAGGACTTAACATTGTAAAGCTATAGCTTCTGGGTAGACTACTTGTGTGTTGGTTTAGTTAGTGGACTAACACACTGATTTATTGGGACTTTGTTTTCTGTGTGTCATAATACCAACTATCACTGAGTTTTGAGCTGTTTATTTAAATTTTTTCCACCTGTCCTCCTGGAAATTCTCTGAGGAAAGGCAGGAGACCATGTAAGGGAGGCAGTTGTTCTGTCTTTATGATATGGAAAAGGGCAGTGGCCTGATTCAGATTGTGTATCAGGAGAGCCAGATCTGTAAGACCTTGGGATAAGATGGCCCTGATTGTGGTATGGACTTAATTTACTGGTGCTGTATAAGAGATGCAATTGAAATGAAAGTCACAGTGACTCTTGGACAGAGAACATGGGTTGCCAATGAAAACTAATGGTCTTTGATACTTTTTAGAATATCAGAGTACAATCAGGAGAGCCCAGAGGTTCTTTGAGTCATCTTCACAGAGAACTGAAATTTCTTCTTGTGAGTATCCTTCTGGAATTGAATTACATATTGTCATGAAAATTGTTTCACAACATAACTTTGATTTTCTTTAAAATTTGTTCTAAATGTTACATTTCACTATTTTGCAGAGTTATTTATATGGCAGCTGTCTTCAAAATGATAATAGCTACACTTTGCCTTTCTGCTTTACTGGCTGAATTGTACAAAGCATCACCATGATTAGTGATTAGTATTATAATAGTTTCATTACTCCTAACCACAGCCTTGTGTCCATAGTAATCTTTAGCACACACTTCACAACCTTGCCAGTCTCTGGCACCCACTAGTGTGCTTATAGTGTTTCATAGCTTCTGATTGCTGAGCAGCATCTCATTTATGGATAGACTGCATTTTGTTCACCTTTTCATCCCGCTCGCTCCAGCCACCCCCGTTCGGCCCTACTCGCTCCAGTCGGCCCCGCTCGCTCCGGTCGGTCCTGCTTGCTCAGTCCCTGCTTTCTCCGGTCTAAAGATTCATTTATTATTATTCATAAGTACACTATAGCTGACTTCAGACACACCAGAGGAGGGCATCAGATCTTATTACGGGTAGTTGTAAGCCACCATGTGGTTGCTGGGATTTGAACTCATCACCTTCGGAAGAGCAGTCGGGTGCTCTTACCCGCTGAGCCATCTCACCAGCCCTTTGGTTTTTTGGTTTTTTGGTTTTTTGTTTTTTTAAAAGATTTATTTAGCCGGGCGTGGTGGCGCACGCCTTTAATCCCAGCACTCGGGAGGCAGAGGCAGGCGGATTTCTGAGTTCGAGGCCAGCCTGGTCTACAAAGTGAGTTCCAGGACAGCCAGGGCTATACAGAGAAACCCTGTCTCGAAAAAACCAAAAAAAAAAAAAAAAGATTTATTTATTTTATGTTTATAAGTACAGTGTAGCTATCTTTGGACACACCAGAAGAGAGCATCAGATGCCATTACAAATGGTTGTGAGCCACCATGTGGTTGCTGGGAATTGAACTCAGGACCCCTGGAAGGGCGGTTAATGCTTCTAACCACTGAGCCATCTCTCCAGCGCGCTCCCCCCCCCCTTTTTTTTTTGGTACTTTTTGGCTATTAGAAATGATATTGTTGTAAACATTGATGCAAATTTTTGTGTGACCCTATGTTTTCTGCATCTCTGATGAAATTATTAGGTCATATGGCAACTATATTTAAACCATACTCTCTCCTACACACACACTGTTGGCATCAGGACCTCCCAAACCTATGACACCACATAGGCGACAGCAGGACCTTTGACCTGCAGACCAGTTGCCAAGGCAACAGACACCATATTCCCAGCATCCAGTTGGCTCACCTCCCACCTTTTCCTGTGTTACATTATTTTCCATCTAAAGAGAACACCCCTCCCTCACTCTCTCTCCCCCTCTTCCCTTTCTGCTGCTACCTTGTCTCTCTCACTCTCCCGATAATACCTCTTCCACATGGAACTTCCTTGGCCTAGTGTGCTGTTGAGACAGGATCTGTGATTCTAATACATCACACACAAATTCTATCATTGTATTTTATAAATGCATGCAATTTTCTCGCATACCTGCTATCTTTCTCTTCTACTCTTCTTTTTTGTCTGCCCCCTTTATGCCTTTTTAAATTATATTTTACTTATTTTCTGTTTTGTTTTGTTTTGTTTTTGTTGTTGTTGTTGTTGTTGTTCTTTGTTTTTCGAGACAGGGTTTCTCAGTACAGTCCTGGCTGTCCTGGAGCTCACTCTGTAGACCAGGCTGGCCTCAAACTCAGAAATCCACCTGCCTCTGCCTCCCAAGTGCTGGGATTAAAGGCGTGCACCACCACTGCCCCGCTCTGTATTTATTTTTAATTATTTTTATTTATATATAGCATGTATTTGTGCAGAAAGTCAGAAGCCAGCTTGTGACAGTCAGTTCTCTCCTAGATGTGGATCGTGGAGATAGAACTTGGGTTATCAGGCTTGGCAGCAAGCACATTTACCCTCTGGGCCATTTCACTAACCAAGTTAAATATCTCAGTCATTCTGATACATAAAGATTATCTTCACCTTTTTTATAGACCCTTCTGTAAGTATGAAATGATCTCTTTTCTGTTGAGAAACATTTTTCCTTTCCCTGGAAATAAAGGAAGTGCTAACTACTTGATCCTGTCATTTTATTACAATGGCAATAGTTGATATTTCTCATGCGAAGCAAAAAAACTTGTGAAGTTTCTCAGTCTTTTGCTCTGTTCCTTCTGCTCTCTGCTGTTTATTCACTCTGGTTGGAGTCATTCCTTATGATCCTCCCCCTCTTCCTCCCTGCCGAGTTGCAGCAGACAGAACCCTCCCATTATCAGTCCTGTAGTTAGTATAGCCTGTCTTGACTGCCTTTCCTTCACTGTGCTTAAATTTTGTGTGTGTGCCTATGTGTGTAATTATATTGTGTTTGGATAATCTTGCCCTCAGTTTCACATTTGTGGTTTCATTGTTGCCTCAGCTGTATTTTATCCTCCTCCCAGGATCACGTGTAGTTTCTGTGTGCATAGCATTATAGTTGAGAATACCATTCATAGAGCCAGCCTGGTGAATATGTATCCTGCTACTGTTTGTTAGTAACTTCAGCTAGTTACTGAAGCTTTCTTAGCCTTAATAAAATGAAGACAGTAGTAGTATCTGTCTCAGAGAGTTTTGTTGGGATTAAATAACACACTACATACAAAATCCTATGACAATGCCTAGTGAGTAGTCAACATTCAAGAACTCTTACCAGAGGGCTGGAAAGAGAGCTCAGTGGTTAAGAGCACTTGTTGCTCTTCCAGGGGACCTGGGTTTGATTCCTAGTACCCTCATGGTACCTCATAACCATCTGTAGCTCCTTGCCAGGAGATCCAGTAACCTCTTTTGAGTTCTGAAAGCACTATGTACTATATGTGATGCACAAAACACTCAATATATGAAATAAAGTAAATCACAAAATTGTTCTAAAGAACTGCTACCTTACTTGATACTATTAAATATATCCCTATTAATTAGGCTATGATTTCAGCTAACATGTTTTCTGACTGTTTTACAGGTTTTAGCTGATGGCATCAGGACTGGTGTAACTGAATGGCTTGAACCTCTGGAAACAAAATCTGCTCTTGAATTTGTTCAGGAACTTCTGAATGGTGTTTGTTTTCATAATTCATTCTTGTCTGTTGCTTGTTTTTAGTTGAGTGCATATGCTTGCTATATTTAAATATCAGTTGTCTCTTGGCTTTATATAGCTTTGAGTTAGAATACATTAAAGCTGTGATCTAATATGGTTGGAGAGAACTTTGGTTCTAAAATGTCAAAGATAGATGTTATATTATAAATAAAAATTGTAAGATTAAGTTTGAGCAAAGCCTGGAAGCACCTGTAATCTATTTGTAAACCTATTTGAGAGGCCAAGGCAGAAGAACTGTTAGCTTGAGCTGTAGAGTGATTTCAGTGTCAGTCAAGCTAAGCAATTTAGAGAAACCTTGTTACAAAGTAAAAAAATACATGAGTGCTGGGGCGGTGGTGCACACCTTTAATTCCAGCACTCGGGGAAGGTGGATCTGAGTTTGTGGCCAGCCTAGTCTACAAAGCTAGGCCAGGTCAGCCAAGGATTTGCCAACCATATTTAAATCCCTAGGTTTGATCAGGCTCCAGGACTATAGAGAAGAGAATGTTGACGTGGAAGTTTATGTAGCACAAATAAATGTGTTTGAGACTGTAGAAGAGTGATGAGACGGGATCTGAGCATCGTGCACATGCCTGTCTTTGTTTCCAGCTCCTGCATGAAGGAGAGCTGTCTGTCATACTGGTAGTTTGCTGAAGTCCCAGTGTATTCCTCCTGTTCCCGTTTGCTAGTTGACAACAGGATTAGGATGGAAATAATACAGGAAGCAAAAAATTAAACTCAACTTAATAAGTCTTTTCTGCTTTTTAGACTTAAATAAACTGGATGAATTTGATGATTCTACAAAAAAAGATAAACAAAAAGAGGTAAGCAAGCCAGGCATGGTAGAGAATGCTTTTAATCCCAGAACTTGGGAGGCAGAGGCAGGTGGATCTCTGTGAGCTCACACAGCCAGCTAGATCTACAGAGTTAGTTTTGGGACAACCAAAGCTACACAAAGAAACCCTGTCTCGGAAAACCAAAGGAAGGAAAGGAGAGAGGAGGGAGGGATAAGCAATTACTATCAGTTAGAATCTTGCCCTGCTTTTGAACTCCCTTTCATGTTGTAGCATCTCAGGTCTCCTTCCATCCTGTGTTTGTCTTTGTTGTTCACCTGCAGAGAGTAGATACAGTTATGTTAATAATACACTGTAGAAAGTACCACCATAGTGTACGAAAACAGCTACTGAGCCATAGTGTGCCACTGTGAAATTGACAGTTTCCACCTGATGATAAGGAAATTGGGTCAAAGGCCACTTAATAAATATTCTCAGGAAGAAAGTTGAGAGCTTACTTTTAAGTGGTATGGTTTTGCTGTTATTGTTTGGGGTTTGGTTTTGTTTTGAGACAGGGTTGTGCTCAGGCTAGCTTCAAATCTAATCTACTCCTGCCTCAGCTTCCTGAGTGCTGCCTTTATGGGTATGTTACTGCCACCTTGTCTGGTTAGTCATTACAGATTTAAAACAACTTCAAGACTCTAGTTTTTTTTTGTTTTTTTTTTTTGTTTTTTTTTTGTTTTTTTATTATATGTAAGTACACTGTAGCTGTCTTCAGACACTCCAGAAGAGGGCGCCAGATCTCATTACGGATGGTTGTGAGCCACCATGTGGATGCTGGGATTTGAACTTATCACCTTCGGAAGAGCAGTCGGGTGCTCTTACCCGCTGAGCCATCTCACCAGCCCCAACTCTAGTTTTTTTAGCCAGTCAGTGTTGGTGTTTTAATCCCAGCACTCGGGAGGCAGAGTTTTCAGAGTTCAAGGCCAGCCTGGTCTTCAGAGTGAGTTCCGGGACAACCAGGGCTACACAGAGAAACTCTGTCTTGAAAAACCAAAAAAAAAAAAAAAAAGACTATAGTTTTTTACTCTATTCAAGTATTTCTCTTTATTAGTAAATGAAATTCTGAAGAAAATAACATTTCTATAATTCTTTGTATATGTTCATGTCTTTATAGCTCTCAAAAGAGTGTTTAAAGCTTAAACTACTTCACTTTAAAGGCAAATAAATGGAGTGTTCTCTAAGGTTTGCTTCCTTTTCAGGCAGTGAACCATGACGCAGCTGCAGTTGTCAGATCTATGCTTGTCACAGTGCGGGGGGATCTCGATTTTGCTGAACAGCTTTGGTGCAGAATGAGCAGCAGTATGTATCTGTCATAATTAAAGTGGGCTTTTTTTGTTTGTTTTAACTTTATGTGCATCTGTACTTTGCCTGTGTGTATGTCTGTACACCACGTGAAGTCAGCCCGCTTGCATAGACCAGAAGGCAGTTTAGATCCTATGGAACTAGATGCTTGGGAGCAGCGTGTGGGGACTGGCGATTGACCTTGGTCCTCTGGAAGAATGGCCAGTGCTCTTAACTGCCTGCTGAGTCTTCTTTCCAACCCCTTTCCATGCCTTTTAAAATATAAAACTTGGCTGTTTGCATGAGATATATCTATATTTATAGGAGTCAAAACATACCTAATATTAATATGTAACTCATATAATAATTTTAGATAGATAGGTAGGTACATACATACATACATACATACGTAGATGGATCCATCTACCTACCAAATGTTATTTGGAAACCTGAGCTATATCTTTCTTTTTTTCCCTCCCATTTTAAATCCCCCCTCTCACTGCTAAAGTGCGGGGGTGGGGGGGGGGCCAGGGGAGTTGTTTGTTTCTTGTGTGTGTCATTAAAATTGACACTTGAATCAGTAGAGATGTGGAAATGATTTCTGTGTGACTTGGTTTTTAAGGTGTGGTTTCCTATCAAGACTTGGTGAAGTGTTTCACACTGATCCTGCAGAGTCTACAGCGTGGTGATATACAGCCGTGGGTAGGTTGAAGGGTGTGAGTAGAATGTTTTTCTTAGTGACATACAGAAACCAAACCAAACAAACAAAAAGAGAGTGTTTGATAAAACACTGTATCAAACAGTCTGTGTTGACCTCCAGCTCTGCTATCTTCTAGCTGTGTGAACTTGGGGCCCTTTACTTCTCTGTACCTCACTACCCTCATCAACGATATGAGAACTGGACTCTTCCTGAGTCATAACGTTATGTAGGAATCTAATGTTATGTATCTAATGCATACACAGGACCTACTGTCTGGCTTGATATATATAAGCTGTTGATACTATTAACTATTTTGGAAATGAATGTTTTCATAAGCCACTGCTAAGACTTCAAAACTATAGTGTTCTTTTACAAAGCAGTTTTGATGATGACTTGAGATTCTCAAAATGTAATATGACTTCTAAACCAATAATACTTGTGTTAGGATCTCCCCAGCACTCATGCCCAAAAAACATATATCAAGGCCAAGCATGGTAAGACATGCCTGTAATCCTACCATTTGGTAAGAAGCAGAATGATCACAAGTTGGAGGTTAGCCTGGGCTGTATCATGAGATTGTGCCTCAAAAACAAACAAAAAAAACCCAAAGTAGAGTTTTGTCCATCACAATACTTAGGGTTTTATTCTTTTTTAATAACATTTATTTTTATTCTATGTGCATTGATGTTTGGCCTATATTATCTCTGTGTGAGGGTGTCAGATCCTTGAGTTGTAAACAGTAATGAGCTGCCATGTGGGTGCTGAGAATTAAATCCAGATCCTCTGCAAGATCAGTCTGTGCTTGTAACCACTGAACCACCTCTCCAGCCCAGTAATTTTCCTCATAGGAGCCAGAAATAATAGATGATGTATATTTTCCTTGTTATGAGATGACTAAGTAACAATAATGTAGCCACATAACATTGTGTATAATAGCTGCTAAGACAGTGTTGACAAAGGATGTAGAATACACGTAACTTTATAAAATGTAAATTTTGAAAACAAACCATTTGGGACCATCTGGGCTAAACTCTTCATAAGGACTACTGAGAGAAGCCTTACAAATAACTGCACTCTTTGCAATTAATGAAATTTCTGTCACTGTACGAATTTTCCAAAGTGTGGTTATGTTACTTTTGCATTGAATAAAAAAGCAAAATAAAGCTGGGCGTGATGGCACATGCCTGTAATCCCAGCACTCGGGAGGCAGAGGCAGGCGGATTTCTGAGATCAAGGCCAGCCTGGTCTACAGAGTGAGTTCCATGACAGTCAGAGCTACACAGAGAAACCTTGTCTCAAAAAGCCAAAAAAAAAAAAAAAAGCAAAATAAAAGGTTAGAAAGAGCTTATTAGGAACCATTTAAAATAACTTAGCCATCAATTCATGATAAAAGTTAGAATTTTTGTAGTTCTGTGAGGCCCTGAGTTTAATCCAGCACCAGAAACAATAATCAGGGCTGTGAAGAAGACACAGAAAAAACACAAGAACTCGCTGTGTGGACAGTAGCAGTTGTGAGTGTTTGCAGCTTAGTTATTGAAATGGGATTCTGTATTTGTGGGATGTTGATGAGCATGAACCTGCTATGTACAGTGTGTGTAAACCATGAGAATCTAGTGTTAAAAAAAGAGCAAATGCAGAAGACTAAGGAAAGCTGAAGACGGAAGAAAGTAGCTGCAAGGTGCCATTTCACAGATTTTAAAATGAGTCTACTAATTGGTGCCAAAGTTACGTGTGAGTTGATAGCCCTTTGTAATTTATAAATAATGTAAGTTAGGTTGGATGTCACAGCTGAAAAGTAACTTTGTCATAGACATAGACACTATGGGGCGGAGTTTATGTTCCTTCAGTCTACTTCATTGAGAGTGAAGACAGAAGTTTACTAAAGATGCTCAGTGGTGCTGCAGTCACTCAGGAGAAGGCCTAGTTGTGAGGCCTCGCAGTACCAGCTCTAATTCTCTCTGGGAAAGTCAAGCTTACCACTTTAGGCCTGCCTTGACTGCTTTAGATTTTCAAAACACAAGTGGACTAAGAATAGCTTTTCTTGTTCTTCTTGGGTTTTTTTATTATTATTATAATTATTACTTATTTATTATATGTGAGTACACTGTAGCTGTCTTCAGACACTCCAGAAGAGGGTGTCAGATCTCATTACCCTCTGAGCCATCTCTCCAGCCCTTCTTGGTTTGTTTGTTTGTTTTGTTTTTTAAATAGGGTATCCAGTTAACTATATAGCTGAGGGTAACTGACTTTAAACTTCTGAAACACCTGCCTCTGCCTCCTGAGTGCTGGGACTACACACACGTACCACAAACTCCCTGCTCATCCAGAGCTGGGGATGGATTTGGAGCTTTGGGCACGCTAGGCAAAGCCACATTTCTAGCCAGGAGAGGCATCTTAAGAACTTGGGATAACTTGGGAGCTTTTATTGAAAGAATTTATAGTGTTGGAAGACTGAAAATGTATGATTCTAATTTTGCACTTATAGTCTTATTTTGCCTATTACGTTTATTTATACTTAAATTTAAGAATTTATAAACTGTTTTTCTCTTTCTAGTTGCACAGTGAGAGTAACAGTTTACTAAGTAAGCTCATTCATCAGTCTTACCATGGAGCTATGGACAGTGTCCCTCTCTCCGGAACTACCCCACTGCAGATGCTTTTGGAAATTGGTTTGGACAAACTGAAGAAAGATTATATCAGCTTTTTTGTCAGTGAGTTCTTTTACCTTCCTAGTCCTTGTCGGTCTGGCTTTACTCTGATTACCTTTGATACATGCATTTGCCTTTTCTGGGCCCATTTCCCACTTGATAAATACAATAGGTTAAATAGAGCTGTGGTTTTTTGGCTTTTAGGTATGAGTTTCGTTTGTTGTTTGTTTTAAAATGTGCTGTGGTGGGGCACCTGTGAATACATGTCGATGTGGAGAGCACCTTCCTTTTTTTTTTTAAAGATTTATTTTATTTATTATATGTAAGTACACTGTAGCTGTCTTCAGACACTCCAGAAGAGGGCACCAGATCTCGTTAGGGATGGTTGTGAGCCACCATGTGGATGCTGGGATTTGAACTTATCACCTTCGGAAGAGCAGTCGGGTGCTCTTACCCGCTGAGCCATCTCACCAGCCCGGAGAGCACCTTTCTGGAGTCACTTCTACCATGTGGGTCCCAGGCTCCAGCTTGGGCTGGCAGGCGCCTTTACTTTCTGAACCAACCTGCTGTCCCTAGTTAAAAGATTTTTTTCAATATTTTTTGTTTGTTTCTTTGTTTTTGAGGCAGAGTTTCTCTTTGTAGCCCTTGCTGTCCTGGAACTCACTCTGTAGACCAGGCTGGCCTCAAACTCAGAAATCTGCCTGCCTCTGCCTCCCAAATGCTGTGATTAAAGGTGTGTGCCACCACTGGCCGGCTTTTTTCAATACTTAACACTTGATACTTTGTTTATTAGGGGCAAGCTATGATCAGTTTTAGAATAAGTATTAGTATGAATATATAATGTAATTGATGAACTATTTAATTTGATCACCTATTTATTATATGAACTACAAACATTTTTCTTAGGTTCTTTTTATTTTTAAAATCTTACTGGAAAATTCCTAAAGCTTATTTACATATTTTTTTCTTGATAGGTCAGGAACTTGCATCTTTGAATCATTTGGTGAGTTTCTTTCTCTTATGTAATCATAACAACACACAGTTGCTAAGTTTCTGTAGTGTGCCAGCCTCTGTTCAGGTCGTAGGAAGCACAGTGAGCCAACTGCTCTTCCACAACGTCAGCTGAAAGGTGCTTGTTCCAGCTGTCCCCTTTCTCTTTGTCTTTATGCAACTGATGTGTACTTTTATTGTGTTGATGCCATTGTTCTACCAAAACTCTGACCTAGTTGTCAGGGAATCTATACGGGTGTATTTATTTTATATCCTCTTGACTCCTTTGAAGGATTATTTGCTAAAGAAGTTATGGCATTCTTTAATGTATTGGCTCAGACCAACCAATCTCTTCTATTGGATGCTCTCAGCATTTATCATGGACCCTCCCCACAGCATGACAGTTTATTTCAGGGTGACAGTGAGTGAAAGAGTATCTCCTTTCCTTCTTGGTCTTCTTAAAGAAGGCCTGGGAGGGTTTTTGTTGTTTTGGTTTTTTGTTTTTTGAGACAGGGTTTCTCAAAAATGGAACTCAGAAATCTGCCTGCATCTGCCTCCTGAGTGCTGGGATTAAAGGCGTGCGCCACCACTGGCTGGCATTGTTGTTTTGTTTTTTTAAGGCAGGGTCTCACTATGTAGCCCTGGCTGTCCTGGAATTAGTTCACTTTGTAAACCAGTCTTGTCTCAAACTCAGAGATTCACCTGCCTCTGTCTCCCACATGCTGGTGATTAAAGCATCACCACTACACCTGATACTGGGCATGATTTTATAAGGAACAAATGATAATTACCTATTATATACATTATATATGGGCCTAAAACTTGCAAATATGATGTGGTTGTATTGCCTTAACTAGGTAACAGACTATGCATTAATCAATAATATATATAATGATGTAATATAAAGAGTATTATGCATATCAGTATATAACATATGCTATATAGCATTAATATTGTGTAATGCATATTAAACAGTGCATAGTCTTAGTATATATGCTAATATATATTTTGTATGTTAGATAAAACATGTCAAAATATACTATAATACACATAACACAATATATTATACGTTTATATATTATGTATTAATATTATCTATTATTGATTAATGCATAGTCTATTAGTGGCCTAGTTATGGCAATAAAACCACATCATGTTTGTAAGTTCTATGCTCACTCAAGGGGAAAGAATTATACAAAGTGTATACTCCAGGAGGCTAGAATCTTGGCTGTTATCAAAATCTGCTTATCATTCCCACTGGATTATTAGATTGGATCTCAGAAATAAGACTGGAAAGTATCATCAACACTTTATCTTTTTTTGGGGGGGGGGGGTTCGAGACAGGGTTTCTCTGTATAGCCCTGGCTGTCCTGGAACTCACTTTGTAGACCAGGCTGGCCTCAAACTCAGAAATCCACCTGCCTCTGCCTCCCGAGTGCTGGGATTAAAGGCATGCGCCACCACACCCGGCATTCATCAACACTTTATGATACTGGCTTAGCTTATCAAATGTCTTCTTCAAAATCTGTGCCAATATACCAGTAATATGTTCAAGGGGGGATTGTCAGGCACTTGGTTAGTTTCTCAGACTGTGGTTCACAAGGTAAGGAGAGATGTAGGGGTGGTCTTGCAGCTGCCATCCTCAGTAGTAAGTAGTGTTGGCTACCCACTTGTCCTCGTTAGTGAAGCTGTCTGGGATCAGCTTTTATAAGAGACTGTGTCATTTGTGTCCAGCGTTCTTAGCAAAGAACTTGGTTTAAGGCTGATGGTGAAAGGTGGGGAGTTCTATGCCGTCATTGCCTCCCTTTCCCCATTATCAGGCATCCGGGTGTAGATGTAGAGGAATGGCAGCTTCTTCCCAGGGGTTCTGCTTAATCTTTGCTTCCTTCCTCTCTTTATATTTCTGTCTTCCAGGAATACTTCATTTCTCCATTAGTATCAACACAGGAACAGGTTTGCCGTATTCAGAAACTCCATCATATTCTTGAAATATTAGTCATCTGCATGCTTTTCATTAAACCTCAGCATGAGCTTCTCTTCTCTTTAACACAGTAAGTATTTTTTCCTTTTTTTTTTGAGGCATTGTCTCATTTGTAGCCCAGGCTTACTGGTATACACTTAGCTACATTATCAGCTCAATGTTTTTATATAAGAAATCAATCTACATAAATTTTTTGAAGTGAATGAGATTTCCTTGGCTAGAAAGGAAACGTCTTTCAGTTTTGTTTGCAGTAGAGGGAAGGTAGGGTGGGGGCTGGTGTTACTATTATGGCTCTGAATTCATTCCTTCTGTCCATATCCTAGTTTGTGGTAAAATCTTTCTCTAGACTCGAAAGCCTTTATCTTTTCTGACAGCTTATTCCCAAAAAAGATTGTTTTAACTTTTTTAGATCCTGCATAAAATATTACAAACAAAATCCTCTTGATGAGCAACACATTTTTCAGTTGCCTGTCAGACCAGCTGCTATCAAAAATTTGTATCAAAGGTAAGCAACTTAATAATTACATTGTACCTTATGGCCAGTTTGGCCCAGTTCCCATAGGATTTCATGACCCAGTATGGCTTAGCCTGGTGTCTTTTCCCACTCTCTACTCATGGCCTTTTCTTCTATTTCTCCCAGAATTTGTGTCACTTAAGACTTTCGAGCTTCTTAGTCTTTGTTCTGTCACAAAACAAGGGGACAGGGGCTAGAGAGATGGCTCAGCGATTAAGAGCACTGATTAAAGCCGGGCGTGGTGGCGCACGCCTTTAATCCCAGCACTCGGGAGGCAGAGGCAGGCGGATTTCTGAGTTCGAGGCCAGCCTGATCTACAGAGTGAGTTCCAGGACAGCCAGGGCTATACAGAGAAACCCTGTCTCGAAAAACAAAACAAAACAAACAAAAAAAAGCACTGATTATTCTTCCAGTTGTCCTGAGTTCAAATCCCAACACTCACATGGTGGCTCACAGCCGTCTGTAATGAGATCTAATGAGATCTAATACCCTCTTCTGGTGTGAATGAAGATAGCTATAGTGTACTCATATATAATAATAAACAAATCTTTAACAGAAAGAAGGAAGGAGGGAGGGAGGGAGGGAGGGAGGGAGGGAGAGAGAGAGAGAGAGAGAGAGAGAGAGAGAGAAAAGACCACGGGAGAAATAATAGGAAGAAATGACAGAACGATGACAGTGACATGAGAGACAGTGGTGAGGCTAGACAGACACAGCAGGATCCAGGGCGTGGCTGTGAGTGTGACAGAATGATTGTAGTCATGCACTCTGACATGCCAGTGCTGTTCTCCCTGACGGTTCTTTCCTCTTGTCCGCTTCTTAAAGCTTCTGTCATACCAAAAGTGTACTATCAGTGATCAGTTGATTTTTTTTGAGATGGGGTCTTACGTTTTGTTTTGTTTTGTTTTGTTGAGACAGGGTTTCTCTGTGTAGCCCTGGCTGTCCTGGAGCTCACTTTGTAGACCAGGCTGGCCTTGAACTCAGAAATCCGCCTGCCTCTGCCTCCTAAGTGCTGGGATTAAAGGTGTGTACCACCATCGCCCGGCAAGATGGGGTCTTACTATATCACCTAGACTAGCTTTAAATTTTGTTGTCCTATTTCCACTTCCTAAGTAAGTGCATTGCTGAGTCCAGCTACTAATGACCTTTTTATTTGCCAATTTAAATGAACATGTTATAGATAAATTGTTTTTGCCTGGGTGTGGTAGCACATGCCTATAATCTAGGACTCAGGTGGGTACCTCTCCTGAGTTCCAGGACCAGACTGGTCCACATAGTAAAGTTCTAGGCCAAACAGAAGTACTGATTGAGACACTGTCTCAAAAAAGGAGGAAAAAAAAAATCAACAGGGGTGGGCAACCTAGTTACTTGGTAAAAGCCTTATAACCTGAGTTCAACTCAGTTCTGGAGCTTACTTACACCATTGTCCTTTGACCTCTACATGTACACCCTAGCAAGACTACCATAGCATATACACACCCTGCACATGGACATTCTCACATGTACACTAAATTTTAAAAAAGGTAGGTGGGTGGATGGATGTGTAGAAAAGTGTGGGGTTAGAAGATGGCTCAGCTGCTAACTCACTGCACAGCTCTTGATGACCCGAGTTCTTTGATCTTCAGGACTCACATAATGGTTTGTATGAGTAATTCTACCTGTGTCTAAATGGGAGACAGACAAGAAAAGCCACTGGAACCCCCAAATACTCATCAGAGTACAGCAGAAATAGTGACAGCCTGTCCTCAAAAAACAAGGCAGAAGCAGAAAACTGACCCTAAAAGTTGTCCCCTGATAGGCTGTGGGGCATGCCTATCTATACTCTCACTTAAATAAATCTTTAAAAGTCTAAAAAACTGCTGGGCGTGGTGGCGCACGCCTTTAGTCCCAGCACTCCGGAGGCAGAGGCAGGTGGATTTCTGAGTTCAAGGCCAGCCTGGTCTACAAAGTGGGTTCCAGGACAGCCAGGGCTATACAGAGAAACCCTGTCTCGAAAAAAAACCAAAAAAAAAAAAAAAAAAAAAAAAGTCTAAAAAAGCACATATTTAGTATTAATATGTATGTATGTGTATGTTTGCTATATGTAGGCAAGTACATGCTGTGGCTTGTGTGTGGAAGTCAGAGGACACCTTTATAGTCTGTTCTTCCATCTCGTGCATTCTGGGGATCTGACTCAGATTATCAGCCTTCCATGTCTGGCACAAGCACTTTTATCCACTGAGCCATCTTGATGACCCAAAATGAGTATTAATTTTTATTACATTTATTTATTCATGTGTGAAGTTGGGTGCTTGTAAGCTGTGACACACATTTGGAGGTCAGAGGACAATTCACGGGAGTCAGTTCTCCCTTTTCATCATGGAACGTAAGGTATCAGGCTGAGCCATCTCTCCTGCCATGATGATCTTTTTAAACTAAATAATTAAATGCTACTCTTTTATAATGCTAGTTTTTCTTCTTATGTTTGATCATTCAGATGACCATAATCGTATAATCCCCAAACCTCACTCTTGTTCCTTTCTATATCTTTTAAATAATTACTGATCTTGACTACCTTTGTGCCTCCCCCCAACCCCTACACTGTTCTTTCTTTCTTTCTTTCTTTCTTTCTTTCTTTCTTTCTTTCTTTCTTTCTTTCTTTCTTTCTTTCTTTGAGGGAAAATAGAGGGATAGAAACAGAGTCTCGCTGTTTAAGCTTGCCTAGAACTCCCTATGTAGCTAATGCTGGTCTTGAACTGAGTGATTCTCCTGCCTCAGCCTTCTCGTGTGCTAGAATTACTGAGTACCACCACACTTGGTTTGCACAGTGTTTCTCTATTACTGCTTATTTATATACATGATTTATTTTTAGTTTATGTTCATTAGTGTTTTGCCTGCATGTATGGCTGTGTGAGGGTGTCAGAAGCCCTGGAATTGGAGTTGGAGATATGTCAGCTGAATGTGGGTGCTGGGAATTAAACCCTTCTTTTCTGGAAAGAGCAGCCAGCATTCTTAACTCCTGAGCCGTCTCTCCAGCCCTAGAATATTACTGCTTTTTAAAAATTTTGTTTTTCTTTGAAATGTGTATATGTGTTTGTCTCTCCCCCTTTCTTGACTGTAATTTTCCAGCTCAGGGATTGTGGCCTGTTTATGCTTGTCACACAAGGATTTCACTGGATGACAGGGAGGGAGGGAGGGAGGAAGGGAAGGAACGAAGGAAGGAAGAAAGGAAGGAAGGAAGGAAGGGAAGGAAGGGAGGAAACAGCTGCTGTTTGGTTATTAGTAGTTTATTGATTTATTCATTTTAATTTTTCTTTTGGTTTTTTTTCTTCAGTGAGAAGCCGCAGAAATGGAGAGTGGAGCTCAGCAGTAGTCAGAAGAGGGTGAAAACAGTGTGGCAGCTGAGTGACGGCACCCCTGTAGACCATTCCAGTTTCCACAGGCCTGGTAAAGATGATAGGTAGTCATTAAATCTTTATGGGAGGAGTCATTGTTACAAGTCTTTTCCTGAACTGTAGGTATAAAACAGACTTTAAAAGAAAATCTGGGGGCTGGTGAGATGGCTCAGCGGGTAAGATAAGTTCAAATCCCAGCATCCACATGGTGGCTCACAACCATCTGATCTGGCGCCCTCTTCTGGAGTGTCTGAAGACAGCTACAGTGTACTTACATATAATAAATAAAATAAATCTTTAAAAAAAAAAAAATCTGGCCGGGCGGTGGTGGCTCACGCCTTTAGTCCCAGCACTTGGGAGGCAGAGGCAGGTGGATTTCTGAGTTCAAGGCCAGCCTGGTCTATAAAGTGAGTTCCAGGACAGCCAAGGCCACACAGAGAAACCCTGTCTCACCCACCCACCCACCCACCCCCCCAAAAAAAAGAAAATCTGACTTTTGTGCCATTGTGAATTTCAGAAAAATTCAAAGTATAATAATCACTTGTGAGTGCTTTTTCTTATTATCCTGGGTAAAAGAACCTTTGCTGGGGCTGGCTCAGTGGTTAAGAACACTGACTGGGGCTGGAGAGATGGCTCAGCAGGGAAGAGCACCGACTGCTCTCCCAAAGGTCCTGAGTTCAAGTCCCAGCAACCACGTGGTGGCTCACAACCATCCGTAACGAGATCTGATGCCCTCTTCTGGAGTGTCTGAAGACAGCTACAGTGTACTTACATATAATAAGTAAATAAATAAATCTTAAAAAAAAAAAAAAAAAAAACACTGACTGCTTTTCTAGAGGTTCAATTCCCAGCAACCATATGGTGACTCACAGCCATCTGTAATGGGATCTGATTCTGTCTTCAGGGCATCAGGAGCTTAAAACAAGCAGCCAGTTGTACTGTGCTCACACTCAAGAAGCAGAGAGCAGAGGGTGAGTGAGTGCATGGCGTTACTGAGTACCCTTTCTCCACTCACACCATCCAGGGTCCCTGTCCAAGGAGTGATCCTCTTTGTAATTAAGGTGGGTCAATTAACATAAGAACATCTCTCACAGACATGCTCAGATGCCCATCTCCCAAATGATTCAAGATTCTAATGATTTGAAATCAATACCAACCAAGACAACTCCACTTGGTCCCTGTTACCATATAATTTCCACCCTACTTTTGTTACTGATTTATATCTTAGTTTCTTTTCCTATTACTATGATAAAATTCTCTGACAAGAGCAATGAAGGTCAGTGGTTTTATTTCCTCTCACAGATCACCACCCACCATGGTAAGGAAGTCAAAGCAGAAGTAGCTTGAGTAGCTGTTGATAGAAATCCCTTAGTCAGCAGAAGAAGGCAGTGCCTGTGTGCTCATGTCAGCTTACTCTCCCCACCTTAAAGCTGTCCAGAGTGGCCGCCCAGGGATGATGGTCTGTCTATACTGGGCAAGTCTTCACACTTCAGTTAACACAATTAAGACAAGACCCCACAACATGCCCATTCCTATTTCCCAGGTGATTCTATGTCACAGATAAACATGCAGAAATCATTAAACTGAAAGAATTTTTCCTGGAAGCCATCAGTTAAAATCATGGCATGTGGTTTTTTGTTTGTTTGGTTGGTTGGTTTTTTTTCAGATTTATTTTATGTGTATAAGTACACTATTGCTTCAGACATAACCAGAGAGCATCAGATCCCATTACAGATGGTTGTGAGCCACCATGTGGTTGCTTGGAAATGAACTCAGGACCTCTGGAAAAGCAGCCAGTGCTCTTAACGGCTGAGCCATCTCTCCAGCCCCCATGCCATGTGTTTTAAGTATGATAATACAACTTAAAATCTAAAGGGGATTAAAATCAGCTTTGTGGGTGTTGGAGAGATGGTTCAGAGGTGATCTTGCAGAATCTTAAGTTCAGTTCCTAGCATCCACATCAGGCAATTCAAAGCTACTTATAACTCTGGTTGTAGAAGATTCAGTGCCCTCTTCTGGTTTTTGTGGGCACCTTCATATGCACACACAATTTTAAACATAATAATCCTTTTTTAAATTCCAGGTATATAAAAAAAGAGAGAAAAAATTTTATATGTATGCTCAAAGGCCAAGCAACAGACATAGTAAACTAGAAAATCACATTTATGACATGTGTTCAGAAGAGTAACATGTCCTAGTATACTACAAAAAAATCTTTGCAAGTACATGAGGCAGAGGCAGATGGATCTCTATGCTTGAAGCAAGCCTTGACTACAAAACATGTTCCAGGACATCCAGGGCTACACATAGAGACCCTGTCTTAAAAACCAAAACATGCATACATGCATGTATACACATGCACTTAAAAACTTAATGGGAGAATCATGAACAGTTTACCCAAAAGGAAATTTAGAGGTCATGTTAAAAGTAAAAAGTGCAGGGCTGCAGCACTTGGGAGGCAGAGGCAGGCGGATTTCTGAGATTGAGGCCAGCCTGGTCTACAGAGTGAGTTCCAGGACAATCAGGGATACACAGAGAAACCCTGTCTGGAAAATACCAAAAAAAAAAAAAAAAAAGTGCAGGGCTGGAGAGATGGCTCAGTGGTTAAGAGCACAGCTGCTCTTCCAGAGGTCCTGGGTTCAATTCCCAGCCACCACATGGTGGCTCACAACCATCTGTAATGGGATCAGATGCCCTTTCTGGTGTGTCTGAAGACAGCAACAGTATACTCACATACATTAAATAAATAAATAAATACTTTTTTTGGAAACTTTAAAAAAATAAAAAATGCTAGGAGCTAGTATGTTGGACCATGCTTGCAATGCCAAGCATGTGGGAGGTGGGAGCAGCAGGAGGTGCAGGAGGTTAGCATCTTGAAGCCTGAAAACTCTCAAAAAGGAAAGCTGAAGTTAGGGAATTAATTAGCTCAGTGATTGAGCACTTGCCTACATGCACCTTGACGTCTGTTGACAGAACTGAGGTGGGACTTGGGGACAGAAATACAGGAACAGTAGCAACAAAGTCAGCCAGATGTGTAAGCCTGGGTTATATAGTGAGTTTCAAGACTCTAGGCCTAAACTACAGAATGAGATTATTTACTTATTTTATTTATTTATTTATTTATTCTTTTTTAACTACAGTTATAGCTGGATATAGTAATGCATACTTGTAGTCCCAGAACTTGAGAAGCAGGTGTAGGACCTCAGAAGTTCAGGTCATCCTTGGCTACGTAGTGAGTGTAAATTAAGGCCAGCCTAGCTTACATGGGACAGTCTCATCCTCACCAAAATTAAACAAATAAACCAACCAAAGGTAAACATTTAAGAGATTAGGCCAGGCATGGTGGTGCACACGTTTAATCCCAGCACTCGGGAGGCAGAGGCAGGTTGATTTCTGAGTTCAAGGCCAGCCTGGTCTACAAAGTGAGTTCCAGGACAGACAGGGCTATACAGAGAAACCCTGTCTCAAAAAACCAAAAAGAGGGGGCTGGTGAGATGGCTCAGCGGGTAAGAGCACCCGACTGCTCTTCCGAAGGTGATAAGTTCAAATCCCAGCATCCACATGGTGGCTTACAACCATCCGTAACGAGATCTGGCGCCCTCTTCTGGAGTGTCTGAAGACAGCTACAGTGTACTTACATATAATAAATAAAATAAATCTTTAAAAAAAAAAAAAAAAAAACCAAAAAGAAAAAAAAAAAAAAACACTTGTTAATCCTTAAGTGGTGACACAAAAATTAATGTAGTTGTTTCCTGAGGGAAGGTAGCTCTTGTTTGTTTTTGTTTTTAACTCTACTTTGAATGTTGTTTAATCAAAGCTTAAAACATAAGGAGGGTATGCTGTATAAATAATTGCCCCAGCTGTGTTTGGCCAAACAGATTGTTTTCAAGTGGAAGTCCGGTGCCATCCACACTCCTCAATCAACTGCTGTGTTGTGGTGAAGTCAGGTGAGAGCTCTGACTGGCCACGTTGTCTTTCTGCTTGCAGAGTTTCCTGAGCTGACACTGAATGGTAGTCTGGAAGAAAGGGCAGCCTTCATTAACATGCTAACCTGCAGCCAGGTGCACTTCAAGTAATGCGCGCTGCAGGTCCTTGCGAGGTGTCTTCTCTCAGGTATGTTGTGATGAGTCCCTTGTGTTGTACATTGTCGGTACCACACCCACTCATCAGAGCTATCATTGTTACCCAGTGTCATCCCTGCATAGAGCCTATCAGGGTCTTACTCGACTTCCTTTATACCTTTGGTTGGCCACTTAATAGGTCTACTTAACTCTAGAATCAAAGAAATGTTTAATCTGTAGTTTGATTTCAAAATCATTGATAAAAGAAAAAATTATAAACAGACCCTCAACTTGACATGAAAAGCAAAATTTTGTTAATAAACAGTTTTCCTCAGCCAAATTTCATTGAGCCCTAAATGTAAACACTTTTTTAAAAAATACTTGACTTTTAAAATCAAATTCAAAGCACCACGGAGCAGTGGTTGTGCACTCCTTTAGTCTCAACACTCAGGACACAGAGACAGACGGATCTCTGAGTTTTGGGCCAGCCTGGTCTAAAGAGGGAGTTCTAGGACAGCCAGAGCTACACAGAGAAATCCTGTTTCTATAGACCTAAAAAGTAAAATCATCTTACTTTGAGTTGATATTAGCTAAAAGAATTGATGGAAAGTCCTCTTACTTTTGGGTTTTGTTTTGTTTCTGAGAAAAGATCTCACTGGCCTGTTTGTTTGTTTGTTTGTTTGATAAAAATAAGTAGAATTAAATAATGAGTAAAATGCCTGATCTTACCATTCCCCCTTAAGCCTCATTTGCCCTCTAGTAAATGGAGATTAATTTTATCATAATTTAAAAAATAAAGTGAACTTTAATGTTTCTGGTTTTTTGTTGTGACAGGATCTATGTAGTCCTGGAGCTCACTATGTAGATAAGCTAACCATGAACTCACAGAGATCTGCCTTTCTGCCTCCTGAGTGCTGGGATCAAAGGCATGTGCTACCACACCTGGCTTTAGTTTAAATTTAAAAGAAAAAAAACAACTTTGTTTGGTTTGCCACCATAGCGTGGTATTGAAGAGTCCCTTTGCTAGCCACAGTGCAGGGGCTGTCACTCATGGTCTCCTTCAGGAGGCACATGTCTCACCCACTTGCTGCTTACCTGCTTAGCTAATAGTCTACAGCCTAAAAGGGGTTTAGACTGATAGTGTCCATAAGATATGGCAGTGCTCAGTGACAGTCATTTGTACATTAAAGTAATTTTTCCAGACAAATGAAAAATCATCAAGTTATAAATCTATACACCGTGTTCCTAATTTTGAAAAATGAGTTGTATGACTGATAGGTAGCAAAATATTAACTCTGACTTCAGGAGAGTTGAGACTACAGGTTTCTTTCATTTTATTTATGCTTATTTTTATTTTCTTATTTTTAAATTCCAGAGCAAAACAAAAAGGGGGAAAAGAGTGAGTTAATTTTCAGAGCCTAAAAAGTAGACATCACATGAACTTTTGCAGCAGAAACGAAGAGTGATCCTGAGGAGATGCTCTGACAGATGAAGGTGGAGCGGAGATCCCGTCTCAGCCACGTCTCCTGAGGAGAAGTGTCAACATCAGGGCAGCAGTGAGGATGGAGAGGGCGCAGACTGTGGGGACCACAATCTCTGAAGCCATGTGCATGTGCCTAAGCAAGGGCTCTGAAAGAGACAGATACAGCCACCAGAAGTGAGCTGTGTTTTGAAACAAAAGCTAAAGGAGATGGGCTACTGCGTTTCTAATTTTTCTTATTTGTTGTAAAAGTGAACCAGTAATCAAACATTATTTTGAAATGGAGTTTTGGAGCCATGGGACAAAGGCATCATGTTCACTTGGTATGCACACAGCTTTTGGGAATCCTTGCCATCACATAAAACGTCAGAGCTGGAAATGTAACAGAAAATCTGGGGGTGCCTAACTTTGGTTATTTCAATGGTGTTTTGTTAAGCTTGAGTATGCTAAATATTTATGCTGGCATTGCATTAATCTCAAAAGATTAGCACCTATATTCCATGGGTTCTCTGGGTTTTAGTCCAAATCTTTTGAACTGGGCGTAGCAGTACACACCTTTAATCCCAGCACTGAGGAGGCAGAGGCAGCTTGGTCTACAGAGCAAGTTCCAGAAAAGCCACAGGTTCACAGAGAAACCTTGTCTCAAAAGGAAAGTAAAAAAGAATCCCTGGGAAACATTTTCAGCTTTTTGAGTTTGTTATTCTCGATATACTTATATCCTCATATATTACAATTTCTAATGGTAATTCTAATACTTATTTCTTTGTAAACACAAAAATTCACTAAAATGCTAAATTATTTAATAATTGTTGCCTGGTTTAATCTTTGAGAGCTAAGTGTTATATCCACCAATCCAATGGAAGACCTTCATGCAACTCACTTTGATTTGTCTGCTGAGCGCTCTGGTAACTGAGGTGAACAGGCATGGATATCTTCTCATGCAGGTCACAGGCTAATCAGCAAATCCTCATTACAACCATGTTGCAGTTACTTTGATTTGAACTATGTGAACTATGGTTTATAATCTGTAGACTATGGCCTACTTATTTATGCATGTGGGGACACTAGTGCATGGTCATACAAAGTATGAACGGTAGCTCAGTTGGGGTTTCTGCTCCACCTGCTTTGACCCCACATTAAAGAACAATATTAAAACAAGAAGTAGCTGGGCGGTGGTGGAGCATGCCTTTGATCCCAGCACTTGGGAGGCAGAGGCAGGTGGATTTCTGAGTTCGAGGCCAGCCTGATCTACAAAGTGAGTTCCAGGACAGGACTATACAGAGAAACCCTGTCCTGAAAAAACAAAACTAACACCAAAAAACAAACAAAAAAAAATCCAAGAAGTATATTTATTTGATAGCCCTTATGCAGAAAAAATGTGTTTCAGAAACATTGAAGAATATTTCTTTGATTGCTCTTATGCAGAAAAATGGGTTTCAGAAACATTGGTAGTATTCTGTATTTTGGTTTTCTTTCATTTTTAAAGATTTATGTATATAAGTTCTGTAGCTGTCTTCAGATACACCAGAAGAGAGTATCTGATTGCATTAGAAATGGTTGTGAGCCACCATGTGGATGCTGGGAATTGAACTCAGGGCTTCTGGAAAGGCAGTCAGTGCTCTTGACCACTGAACCATCTCTCCAGCCCCCTTTATTTTGGATGCTTTCTTATCCCACTGCATAAGAAATTATGCCTTTTTTTTATTATTATTATTTTGAGACAGGGTTTCTCTGTGTAGCCCTGCCTGTCCTGGAACTCACTCTTTACACTAGGCTGGTCTTGAATTCAGAAATCCGCCTGCCTCTGCCTCCCAAGTGCTGGGACAGGGGCTCAGTGGTTAAGAGTGCTGCCTACTCTTTCAAAGACCCAGGGTCAAACCCCAACATTCACATGGGAGCTCACAACTGTCTGGAACTCTAGTTCCAGAGGTTCTGACACAGATAGGTATACATGCAGCCAAAATACTAATGCACATAAAATAAAAATAAATCAAGGGAAAAATGATGCCTTTTGAGAGAGTAAGGACAGTATTTTGTTCATTGCTGTTTCTCTAAGGCTTAAAATAACACTAACATGGGAGTGCTGAGGAGTTATTTATTGAAGATCTCCTACAAGTCTATAATCCTAGTGTTGGGTGGCAAGTGTCTTTACCCACTAAACAAACCACCTTCTCAGCCCTAAATTTTTTTCTTTTTATATGAGTGGGTGTATTGTTCATATGTATGTATGTATGTATGTATGTATGTATGTATGTATGTGTATCCTGTTCATGTCTGATACCCAAGAAGACAGAAGATGGTGTCTGATCCCCTGGAATTTGAATTACAGTGATGAACTGTCCTGTGGGTGCTGAGAATCAAACCTGGGTCCTCAGGCAGAGTAGCCAGTGCTCTTGACCACTGAGCCATCCCTGCAGCCACCCAGTCCTGACCAGCTGAGTTCAATCTCTAGAACCCTGTAAAGATGAAAGGAGAGAACCAATACCACAAAGTTGTCCTTTGAATGCCTCACGTGCTCACACACACATGATAGCTGTCCTATTCTCCCTCATTTCCTTGGTGTTTACATGCTTTTGCTTACATTTTGTTTGTTTGTTTGTTTGAGGTAGAGGCTTTAGTCCATGTTAGTCTGGGCTCAATCTGGATGGATGGATGGACGGACGGACGGACAGATAAAATGCTGTATAGACTGGGAGTTTAGCTTGCTTGGTATGTACAAAAACCTGGCTTCTTAGCTAGGCAGTAGTGGCGCACTCCTTTAATCCCAGCACTTGGGAGGCAAAGGCAGGTGGATTTCCGAGTTCAAGGCCAGCCTGGTCTACAGAGTGAGTTCCAGGACAGCCAGGGCTACACAGAGAAACGCTGTCTCAAAAGACAAACAAACAAACAAACAAAAAAAAAAAAACCTGGCTTCTATTAGCCCTACTACCCCCCAAAAAATACAATTTTAAAAATATGTGTAAGACAGAAATTAACATTAAGGGAAAAGACATTTTTAATCATAAATGGTTGGGAATATTGATTTTAGGTAGATCATTTTGAAACTTTTGGTAATGCCATCATACATAATATTACATAGTTATCAAAAATAAGAATCCTCACCTGTGGCAAGCATCTGGTTGTTGATGGAGCAAGTTTCCAAGGCTTTGAGACGCCAACTTTCCACCTAATAAAAACCCACTTGATAAGTAACTTCGCCTTACTATTTTCCTATATTTAAAATTGTTTTTAGAATAAACGAGGCACTTTCTTACAAAATTTCGATGCATTTGTGTCATCAGGCTTGACCAAAGCCTTTACCAACTCATCAAGACAAACACATTTTTAAGTCTACCCACAGCTGGGATGTTATTAATTTTTGAGGCTATAACATAGTCCTGACTGGCCACAAACTGGCTATGTAGCTGAAGCAGGCTTTAAGCTATACCCCCCGGCTTTATGTACTGATTTCTAGCACTGACAGTGAACACCTGAGGGATATGGTCACTGTCCTCACTTCTAGGCCACGTAGCTCACTCTGAACCAATTCTAGCAAGCCAGTCAGATTTGTTTGTAAATGTTTTATTAAAATCTTCTATATCATCATTTATGGTTCATGCTTGTAGATGCAAATATATACCAAGTAGAGCTGATGGGAAGTGTGATTTTGTTTGTTTTGTTTTTGTGAGGCACTTGTGTGTGTCCTTGGTTGGCCAGAAGAGGTGTTGTATTCCCTGGAGCTACAGTTGGAGGCTGTTGTGCTGAGAAGTAAACAAGAGCAACAAAACACTCCATGTGGTAGGTAGCCAGGCAGAGGTGGCACAGGCCTTTGACCCCAGCACTCCAGAGGCAGAGGCAGGTGAATATCAGAGTTCAAGCCAAACTGGTCTACAGAGCGAGTTACAGGACATCCAGAGCTGCATAGAGAAACCCACCCTGTCTGTCTAGCTGGGCAGTGGTGGCGCACACCTTTAATCCCAGCACTTGGGAGGCAGAGGCAGGTGTATTTCTGAGTTTGAGGCAGGCCTGGTCTACAAAGAGTTCCAGGAAAGCCAGGGCTATACAGAGAAACCCTGTCTCGAAAAACCAAAAAAAAAAAGAGAGAGAGAGAAACCCTGTCTTTGGTGGGGTGAGGGGGAGCTTAAAGTTTCTTACCTTAGAGGCACCTTGTGTGTGTGTGTAGATATCATAGATATTATATATTATATTGATACTATATCATATCGACAATGATAGATTATATATGTATGTGTATTATGGTGGGAAATAGATATAGATATATAGATATATATGCATTATGGTAGGAAAAGATATAGTCCTACATTTGATTTACAGAACATTTTACATGTTGAAGAGTTGATAGTGTCTATCTGTATCAGAATAACATTTGTAATTCATCGGAATTGCCAAATGATTCATATTTTCTAGTCTTATTGCTTGAATATGTTCTAGATGTGAATAAAACCCCACAGGGATGGGTAGGGGAAGGCAACATCTGGAGCTGGCACTCAGTGTAGAAGTCTTGTTTGTCAGATGTAAAGCCCTGGACAATCTCTGACTGTAACAGCACAGAAAGCCACTGTCAGCTTTACTAAGTTAGTCCATTAGAATCTAGCTCAGACAGGACCCTTGTCACCCTGATGCCCTGTCTAGAGGGGACTGGATTCTGAGGTGTTTACTCCACCCTAATGGGGGGGGGGCATAGTACCATATCCCCCACCCCTTCCTTGAAAGAAAGAAGTGTGGTTCATCTTAATCTTCAGTTGAAGAGCAGAACAGATGTCATGGGTAAGTTGGCCACCCTACCTCTTGTGCATTTGGAAACCCCCTGGCTGTGATGATCTCCTTGTAATACTGCACAGAAGCCTTGGGATAGCGAGGCTTGTTTCTCACATCGAATTCAACATAGTAGAATCCATATTTATCTGCATAGCCTTTCTCCCATTCAAACTTATCCAACAGAGACCAGGAAGTATATCCTTTTATATCCACGCCATCTTTTATAGCTGTGAAGACAAATGACTCCATTCTTAACATGTTTCATTGTTGAGAAGTATGAATGGCATTAAATTGTTTCTATGAGATTTAGAAGCAGGTTTTTTTTTTTTGTTTTGTTTTTTTTGTTTTTCGAGACAGGGTTTCTCTGTGTAGCCCTGGCTGTCCTGGAACTCACTTTGTAGACCAGGCTGGCCTCAAACTCAGAAATCCGCCTGCCTCTGCCTCCCGAGTGCTGGGATTAAAGGCATGCGCCACCACTCCCGGCTAGAAGCAGGTTTTAGTTGATGGTAGATGATAGATTGAATTTTGTCTACATAGAAAAACATGTGGGGGCTGGTGAGATGGCTCAGTGGTTAAGAGCACCGACTGCTCTTCCTAAAGGTCATGAGTTCAAATCCCAGCACCATATGGTGGCTCACAACCATCCGTAACAAAAGCCTGATGCCCTCTTCTGGAGTGTCTGAAGACAGTTACAGTGTACACACATATAATAAATATTTTTTTAAAAAAAAGGAAAAACAAGTGAAGCAAATCGTAGTTTTACCTCACCTTTTAACATTTCATTGATGTATCCTTTGAGGTACTGAATTCTCCACTCATCGCAGAACTGAGTGCAATGTAACTTTTGGGGCGCTCCACTTTCTGTCACATATATGGGAGGGTCACCGTACTGAGTCTGAAAGTGACAAGAGAATAAACACCGATCGAGCACCTGACTTACAGGTGGACACGTGGCTGCCATGGTCTAATGCAGTGCTGTTAGCTCTTAGTAGGTGACACACTTAGTAGGTGTCAGGTAACATGTTGATTGAGAGATGAATGTAGGCCAGTGAGCTGATATGGAAGACTGGTTCTCATTAAAGGGGCCTTGTTTGGGAAAACAGCCCTCCAGGTCTTCCTCTTTGCCATGAATTCCCTTTCTTTTTTTTTTTTTTTTTTTTTTTTTTTTTTTTTTTTTTGGTTTTTCGAGACAGGGTTTCTCTGTGTAGCCCTGGCTGTCCTGGAACTCACTTTGTAGACCAGGCTGGCCTTGAACTCAAAAATCCGCCTGCCTCTGCCTCCCGAGTGCTGGGATTAAAGGCGTGCGCCACCACCGCCCGGCTGAATTCCCTTTCAAATTAGATGGGCCTTAAAATGGCTAAATAGGGGCTGGTGAGATGGCTCAGCGGGTTAGAGCACCCGACTGCTCTTCCGAAGGTGATGAGTTCGAATTCCAGCAACCACATGGTGGCTTACAACCACCCGTAACAAGATCTGACGCCCTCCTCTGGTGTGTCTGAAGTCAGCTACAGAGTACTTATGAAGAATAATAAGAAATGAATCCTTGGACCGGAGAGACCAACCGGAGTGAGCGAGACTATCCAGAGCGAGTAGAGCCAAGTGGGGACGGCCGGAGCTAGTGGGGCCAACCAGAAAGAGTGGGGCAGACTGGAGCTAGCAGGCTGGAACAAGCGGGGGGGCCCATATGGGGGCGGCCGGGAGCGAGTGGGGCTAGCCTGAGCGAGCGGGGTCGCTCGAGCGGAGCGAGCGGGGTTGACCGGAACAAGGGGAAAAAAAAAAAAAAGAAAACAGCTAAATATTTCTGAAAGAGGAGCAGTCATTTTCTTTACTGGTATACCCAGTGCTTAGCTGTGACAGTAAATAACCTCTCGCCATGTGCTGGTAAGCAACCAACCCCAGCTAACTCAGTGGGCCACACATGCAAACACACAAAGACATGAAAGTAGGAAGAAGGGGCTTAGGCAGCAGTGGGAGCGGGGAGGACTGATAGTGGGAAGTAGATGTGACCAGAATACAGCACTTAAAACTCTAGACTGAGGGGCTGTGGAGATGACTCTGGTTGAGAGCACTTGCTGCTTGTTGGATCCCAGCACAAACATGGCAGCTCACAACCATCTGTAACTAGTTCCAGGGGATCCCCTCTTCTAATCCCCATGGGTACCAGCCACCCTTGTGGTGCACGTACATATAGTCAGGCAAATGCTCATATTTATTCAGCTGTCATTGAAAGTAGTTTCCACAGGCCTACGTTTAGTAGCGAGGTAGAGTCTTATGCAGTTGAAACTGGCCTTGAGTTCAGTATGCATTCTGTAGAGGCAAGTACAGAATTCCTGATCTTCCTGCAGCCAACCTCCCAAGGGCTGGGCTTGCAGTCTTGTGTCTCTCTACCTAGAGCTTTATCAGTTTTCATATGTAGACACCTGAGTGTCTGGGAGAGACTAAACTCAGGTCTGAAGGTCTTACTTGACTTGATGCGATAAGTACCTGGGCAAAGTTGAGAAGCCTCCTGAATCCCCATGGCACAGAATAGAGCCATGGAGATCCCATTTCTGGCCAGTTGGGGTCCACAAGCTCTACTAAGTCACGGTCATTCTGGTAGCTGGGCCCCTGGTTGGAGGGATATTTCCTTTGAGTGATATATCGAGTGGTAAAATGGCCCAGTCCCAGGAAGTCAGATGTGCCTTTAAGGTAGCTCTTCTCCTGCAGGGAGAATGTGGGCAACCTCGACATCTCCAGGCCTTGCTCGGCACTCTTTGTTCCTGACAAGAGAGAACATGAGAATTTAAGCAAGTCTTACTTCTTACAGTCATTTCGCTGTGTCCCATGGTGCTGCTGAGATGGTGGTGTATAAGCTGGCACAATGGTCCAGCAGTTAAGAGCACTTACTGCTCTTGCAGGGGATCCAGGTTCAGTTCTCAGCACCCATGTGGCAGCTCGCAACTAGCTATAACTCTAGTTCTAGGGGTTCAATACCATCTTCTGATATCCAAAGGCATGAGGGACACACATGGTGCACATACATACATGTGGGCAAACACTCATACACATAAAATAAAAATAAAATATTTGTTTTTAAAGCTGAGCTTTAAGCTGGGCAGTGATGGTACACACCTTTAATCCCAGCACTTGGAAGGCAAAGGCAGGTGGAGCTCTGAAAGTTGAAAGCCAGCCTGGTCGACAAATTTGAGTTCCAGGGTTACACATGTATATGTTTGCATGTGCATTCACATGAGTGCAGTGCCTGCAGAGGTCAGAAGTGGGTGTTGGATCCCCTGGAGCTGGAGTTAACAGGTGCTGTGAGCTGCCCTGTGTGAATGCTGGGAACTGAACCCTGTTCCTCTGGAAGAGCATCAAGTGTTTTTAACTGCTGAGCCATCTCCCCAGCCTCTATTAAAATTCTTTTCTAAATGTAGCTTTGCTTACTGTGTGTGTCTAGGAGTGTAGCTTAGTAGTAGAGAACTTAACTTGACAGGCACATACAGGGCCCTGGATTTGACCCCCTAGTGGCCAAAGTATGAAATATTTTCACTCGTTACTCAGTGAGGGGTATATAGGTAGCTCCTTAGCTACCTGGGGGAAAGCAGGGTTATACTGTTCCTCGCATTTAAAAATTGGCCTGTGGGCTCCCTCTAGAAGGAAACTGAGGCCATCGATGGTAAGGAGAGTCACGGGGCATGTTCATACATTGCTAACAGTGTAAGCCGTGACAAGTTCTGCTCTGGCAATTTTGCCCTCTACCCGGACTGCAAAGGAACATGTATTAACTGACAAGCTCCAAACCTCTTTATCTAGTACTTTGCCAGCATGTGGAAAAGGATCTACCTTCAGCTGTCTTCACATTGGGGAGCAAAAGGTTGGAAACAAGACTGGAGAGATGGCTCAGTGGTTAAGAGCACTGACTGCTCTTCCGAGGGTCTTTAGTTCAAATCCCAGCAACCACATGGTGGCTCACAACCATCCGTAATAAGATCTGACACGCTTTTCTGGAGTGTCTGAGGACAGCTATAGTGTACTTACATATAATGAATAAATCTTAAGAAAAAAAAAAAAAAAAAAAAAAAAGGTTGGAAACAACTCACATTGTATTGCCAAGGGGATGGCTAAAGAAATGGTGAAAATCTGAGGAAGAAGCATATATGAGGCCCTGGTTCTGCACCACAGTACTAAACAATAGGAGCTAGAGAGATGGCTCAGCATTCAGAGTTCTGATTGTCAGAGGACCCAGGTCCAGTAGCCAGCAACCACATGGTGGCTCACAGACATCTATAACTCCAGCTCCAGAGGATCCAATGCCCTCTTCTGGCCTCCATGGATATTATGTGTACAAAGATTCATACAAATAAACATTCATACACACAAAGTAAATCTTACATTGTGATGTCTCCTAAAATAAGAATAATTATAATTGAATGACCATCGGTACCGTAGTGTGTAGCTATTAGAACAAACAGGGCAATACTTTCTATGCCAGGATGGAAAGAGCCTAGACATATGTTTACAGAATAAAAGATGTAGGCCACTGATGATAACATCAGCTACATACTCTGGCAAACAAGCAGTGACCTAATAGGACAAGAAGATCGTTTGTGGGGAGGGGGTGAGCTGGAGAGATGGCTCAGCGGTTAAGAGCACTGTCTGCTCTTCCAGGGGTCCTGAGTTCAATTCCCAACAACCACATGGTGGCTCGCAACCATCTGTAATGGGATCTGATGCCCTCTTCTGGCATTTAGGCATACAAGCAGATAGAGCACTAATATTCATTTAAAAAAAATCATCTGCAGGGAGACTATTGTCTGGGATTAAAGGAATAAAAGTTATGTATTATTAATATTCTTAAAACATCAGCATGTTATTGCTGTCAGTCAAGTTCAGTTACTAGAAAAACCATTGTGTACTGTTCCCTTTACTGCCAGATGGGTTAAAATGCTAAAATATGGCTAAATCCAGTCACACTGAAGGTTTGAAAAAATTTTAAGTTTTCATACAAAGTAATGGTGATGGCTTTTCTGTACATGGGTGTTATGCTCTGGCCTTTTTTTTTTTTTTTTTTTTTTTTTTCAAGACAGGGTTTCTCTGTATAGCCCTGGCTGTCCTGGAACTCAATCTGTAGACCAGGCTGACCCCGAACTCAGAAATCCGCCTGCCTCTGCCTCCCAAGTGCTGGGATTAAAGGCGTGCGCCACCACGCCCAGCGATGTGCAAGTCTTTAATGCCAGTGCTCGGGAGGCAGAGACAGGTGGATTTTTTTTTAAGATTTATTTATTTTATTTTATCATATGTGAGTACACTGTAGCTGTCTTCAGACAATCCAGAAGAGGGCATTAGATCTTGTTACAGATGGTTGTGAGCCACCATGTGGTTGCTGGGACTTGAACTCAGGACCTTTGGAAGAACAGTCGGTGATCTTAACCACTGAGCCATCTCACCAGCCCCAACAGGTGGAATTTTATGATTTGAGGCCAGCCTGGTCTACAAAGGGAGTTCCAAGACAGACAGGGCTGTTACACAGAGAAACCCTGTCTTGAAAAAACAAAAGAAATCGGGACAGTGGTAGTGCATGCCTTTAATCCCAGCACTCGGGAGGCAGAGGCAGGCGGATTTCTGAGGCCAGCCTGGTCTACAGAGTGAGTTCCAGGACAGCCAGGGCTACACAGAAACCGTGCCTCGGGGGGGGGGGGGGGGAAGAAAGAAAGAAAGAAAGAAAGAAAGAAAGAAAGAAAGAAAGAAAACAGGGAGAGAGAGGAAAAGGTGTCTCTCCATTCTTGAAGTATCCTACTAAAAACACATAAACACACATCACTTAAATTTAAATTATTCCTTTGAGAGAAAACATGCATGTTTATCTTTCTAATTCTGACTTATATGAACTATAAGAGTAATAATGACAACCTGGAGGGATCTGTTCTCTCCTTCCACCATGTAAGTCCCAGGAAATGGAATCCATTTTAGGTCATCAAGTTTGGGTAGCAAGTGCCTTTTACTCACTGAGCCACCTCTCCGGCCTTATTTTTAGTTGTTTTTTAAATTTTTTGCTTTTAAAGAAAGGACATGGATTTCCATAGTGGCTGTACCAGTTTTTACTGCCATCGAAAGTGAATGAAGGCTCTCCTCTGTTTTCTTGATAGCCATTCTGACTTTAAGTGAGATGGACTCTCAAAGCTGTTTTAATTTTCATTTTTCTGGTGACTACAGATGCTGAAGTAAGAAGACAGCCTCCCACCCTCACCCCCCCCTCCCACCCCATCCCCACCCCACCCCCATCCCGTAGCTCTCATTTCAGAGGCAGGAAAACTCCCGGAATTAAACCTGGAGCTTCCGTTCCAAAGGACCTTTAGGGACTGTGAAGCCACAGTTATTAGGGGCAGGAGGCTCTGGCCATCTAGTTGCCTGCAGAATAACCGTGGGTAATAAGAAAGGGGCTTCAGAATTTTCATCATAAAGCAATGATAAACAATATCTGTCTAACCTGATGGAAACATCTGTATACAGAACACAGCCTAATAAATATGTACTGTTTTAAAAAGTTCAGGGCTGGGGAAATAGCTCTGTTGATAAAAAGCTTGCCTTGTAAGCGCCAGGACCTGACTCCCCAGCCCCTTGTTTACAAAACAAAAAGATCAGGGTGTGGGCTGTTGGGGTGGCTCAGCAGATAAAGATGTTTGATGTACAAACCTGTCAACCTGAGTTCACCTCCTGGATCCCAACTCTAGGACTTCCACACTTGTGCCTTGGCATGTACACACACACACACACACACACACACACACACACACACACATACAACACTAGCTGAGCATGGTGGTACATGCTTGAATTCCAGCACTAGAAAGGCAGAATTGGGTGGATTCCTGTAGCCGCTGGCCAGTTAGCTCCGCCTACTGGGCAAGCTCCACCCCAGTGAGAGAGACCCTGTCTCAAAACACAAGGTGGTTGATGACAGAGGATCAGCTAAGGAGATTGTCCTCTGATTTTCACATGCATGTCTATGCATACTGCATACGTGTATGTACACCTGAACACATATACCTGCACATACATGAACACGCGTGCCAAAAGAAGTTAAAACAAAAACCAAAAACATGACTCAGCTCACCAATGTGGTCCTTCATGACTTGGGGGTAGTCACCAGCGTAAATAGGGTTGGCAAACCAACCGAGACAGAACTGTAGGTATCGCTCAGCA
>LR751245.1:0-34997 GCA_902729485.2 Mus minutoides
AAGAGGAGAAAGGGATAGAGAGGGGAGAGAAGAGAGAGAAGAGGAGGGCAAAGAGAACGAGGAGGGGGTGTCTTCCCCATTTATAGGGAGAATGACGTCATACCACCGAGGGTGGAGACTGAGCCAGGTGGGCTGTGGGATTGAAGGTGGTTGCCTTGGCAACGCAGGTACACAGGTTAAGTGGAGCTTGATGCTAACAGTTTCCCCAAATGGTAAGCTGAAATCTCTCCCACAGGTGTGAGGAGTGGTGGCCTGTGAGTTCAACTCTGGGTCCTTTGCAGGGATTGCTAATCGTTCTGCTTCTCCAAGAGCTCCCCTCACAATTTTCTGGGTGTTTTTCTTTGCTGAGGTGTCTTTTTTTAGTCTTCTGATCAGAAGAAGTAGCTATTCCCCAAGAAGCCGGATGAAGAGTTGGCAGAAAAGCTTCATGGGTTATGTGTGTCCTCCAGAGACCACAGCTCTAACAATTGGAAAGGAACACTTTCTCTGGAGTCTTGACTTCTGGGAGTCCTATCGGAGCTGGTGTATGAAAGACCCATAAGCCACAGCTAAACACCTCTGATCAGCCTTTTCTTGACCACCAACATCCTCTTAACTAGTGTTATGTCAAACCGAAATCTCCCTCCACTTTGGTATTCAGCCACCAGAGCAAGGTGTCAAGCAATCTCATTTTAACAGGGTGCATGCATTGGTTTGAATATTTTTGGCCCAGGAAGTGGCACTATTATGAGGTGTGGCCTTGATGGAGTAGGTGTGGCCTTGATGGAGTAGGTGTGGCCTTGTTGGAGTAAGTATGTCACTGTAGGCATGGGCTTTAAGACCCTTATTCTAGCTGCCTGGAAATCAGTATTCTCTTAGCAGCCTTCAGATGAAGATGTAGAACTCTCAGTTCTGCCTGCACCATGCTTTCCTTGGACACAGGCCATGCTCCCACCTTGATGATCATGGACTGAACCTAAGCCAGCCTCAGTTAAATTTTGTTCTTTATAATACTTGCATTGGTCATGGTGTCTGTTCACAGCATTAAAACCCTAACTAAGACAGGTAGTGAGGAAGAGAAAGAGATGCCTTCCCTTCCTCTCCCCTGCAGCAGGTAGGAGAGCTGGCCCAAGGTCATGAGAGCAGACGACCTGGATCTGTCTTTCTCCCACTGCAGCACTTGGGATTAAGGGCCCTGCACCTTGCTTGGGCAACACAGTAGCACTGATCTCGGTGGAGAGGGATGGGGGTGAACAGGCCTCGAGGTCATGAGAGCAGGAGAGCTGATTCTATCCCTTGCTGGCTATGGCACTGGGTGTGCTAGGCAGTGCAGTGCTGGAGAGATTGCTGGTGCTGTGAATGCAGGTGAGTTGGCGGGCTGACCAACTCTGCTACCTTCCAGGCCCAAATCCAGGGCTTTGAGTTGCCAACTTCTACCTCATGTATGAACTGCTAAGAATGTGTGGAAGGGCCAGTCCTGCTGATCCAAAGCTGCAGGATCTCCAGGACGCAGGGCGACAACAGGATATCCCAGAGGAGTCCCCATAATAATCCAGTATTCATGGTATAGCAGAAGCCAAAGGCCTTAAAACAGAGCAATAACTCATGGCAGTGAACATTTGCAAGAAAAGTGTGGAAAAATGGTGTACTGTGAGACAGACTGTGTGACACTAGGGCATCCATGGCTAGATTTTTAAAAATTCTATCTATCTTCTTTTCATTTCTTTTAGGGGGAAGCTTGCAAGGGCTGAGGGTAGATACAAAGGAATGGGGAGACGAGTGGTATTGGGGTGCATGCCGTGAAATTCACAAAGAATCAATAAATAAATGAAGTTTTAAAAAAATCCACAAATAACTCAAGTCTGAAATTGTAGAAACTGTTGAGCAGCATAAGTAACCTCATGCTGTCCATACCCATTCAATCCAGGACGTGCAGGGTCCCTTGGTTCTGTGTGTCCCCACAGGGTATGCTGTCCAGCGACAGAATGTTTCAGAACCAGATCAGCTACCCTGACAGCACAGTCTGTGCTTGAGGAGCTCTTTTCTGTCCTTAACAGTGTCACCAAAGCACAGGAGTAGCATTGCAAAGGTCATAAACACCAAAGGACAGACTAATTGATACCTTCTTGTAAAAAAAAAAAAAAAAAAAAAAGCATAGCAGCCAAATGGACTTTGGATACGTCAAAACCCCTGTAGATAAGGTGGAGCCTACGGCATCTTCTATCTTTTCTTGCATGACTCCATCGTTGTGACTAGAATGGTAGTAGAACCCATGTAGTCAAATCCCTGCTGAAACAGTTGATATTCAAGATCTGATCACGGGCTTGTAAAAGCTGTTATTGTTATCTGAAAAAAACTGATCAGTTCCGTCAATTCCCAGCAGATATTGACTGAATTATTCGAATGAATTAGGCACTGCACTAGGCATGTCTCTGCAGGACAGATCCATTATATATCTCATCAGTCCGCCACCAAAGGGAAGTTCTCATAGTCTCAGATCATGTTGGACTTTTATGGGGGTGTTTTATTTGGAGACCCCAGTGAGATTCCACACTCCATCCAGAACTTAGCCTCACTCTGGGCCACAGGGAAGCTGCAGAGCAGGTGCCTCCTGAAGATGGTTCTAGGGGTTCATATTTCCTGCTGTGCTCTAGAATGACTATTGTGTTCCTGGACAGAAACTCCAAGTTGATAGAGTCCTTCTGGTTCTCCTGGGAGTTAAGTCTGCATTCTGAATTCAGTTGTGGATAGAGAAGGATACCGGTTGAGTTTTTCCTGGGTCGGGAAGGTTGTTCCTTACTGGAGTCTTCCCCTGTACTTTCTCTTTACGTTGGAACACCAGTTGTAAAAGACCTGGTTTTCTGGTTCTGGCTGAGTGAATGGCTGGTTAAGCAAAATTGTAAATGATTGGGCAAACTAGTTTGATTGCATCTGGACCACAGGACTCATGGGCTGAGCTGGGAATCTGGCAGAAGCTTCAGAATCTGATTGGGCTGTAATGGAGGTGACTTCACAGGGCTCAATGAGAGCAGTTAGAATCTACCTACTGGTAAGAAACACCTAAGTCTCCTGAGATAGAGAGCCAACTTACAGGTGAAGCAAATTCTGCTCTGAGTAGTGCCAGAACTCCAGGGAGATCTTGATCCTTGTTCCCTGTGTCTTGCCCTGTCCCTCTTGTTGTCTTAAGAACAGGAGAGCCCAGAGAGACCTGTTCCCCATGTGCCTTTGTTACAAGAGTGGTGTTAATCCTTTTCCTGGGATTATATTAGAGTTCCAGTAAACTCTGTTTTCCTTGTCTTGTCTTTCATCCTCAGACCTACTCTCCTCCCTTCTTAAGACTAGAGCTCTACTAGTGTGTGTGTGTGTGTGTGTGTGTGAGTGAGTGAGTGTGTGTGTGTGTGTGTGTGTGTGTAAACACCACAGCCAGCAAGTGTTGGTCCTTGAGAGACAAAAAGGCAGTTTGTTTCAACATGACTCAGTTGCTGGTGTTGGTTCAAATTTTGAGAGTCTGACCTCAAGTAGTTTATTTCAGGCATATTTAAGCACAGCACAAATTGGAAAGAAGTTTGTAAGTGATAATTAACTTAATCCCATGTTCATAACAAAGCTTGAGAGATGACTACATCGGAACTCTGTGTAAAGTACAAGCGACATCTTCTATAATGATAGGTTCTATAGATTAACTGAGAAAACATGCTCAAGATAAAAGTCTGGGGCGGGGAGGATCTGGTATGGTCTTGGCCATACAGATAGCATAAAAGGTCGCTAGTCTACTCTAGCCTTTTGGACAGAAATCAGGGTGTACATCTTCCCTGCGTAGACGATCCTGTGTGTTTAATATTCTTGGCTCCCCTAGTGAATATCTGCGATCACAAGGACTTCCTTGTCTCTTATATTCCTGGGCCTGCCTCCTCTTCCTTGACAGAAGCCATGTAGGGTTGTGGGAAGCAAGTGAGTTTTCTGGAGATGCCTACCTTTTTGCATGGTGCTCTCTGAGGCAAGGACCACAGAGACTTCATCCCAGGATTGCTTTTCACTGCTGATATGCTTTTCCCGCCACTATGACATAGCCTAAAGATTCCTGGGCATCAGCCCACCCTATTGGGCAAATTTATCTGCATAGCAATACGAAGATGAACTTTTATATAACAATGCTGTTCAGGTGAATTAATGACTTTATAGGACTCCTTATTTGAGTCATATAATTTTGGGAAGAAAGCTTCAGGAGATGGTTTTAGTTGTTTTGCCAGAAAGATGTTATAAAGTTAGAATCAAGAATAGAACGTAACCCCCCCTCATAGAATAGTAAGTAAAGGTTGTGTAATAAGCAATACAATGAGCTTTCATAAATTTTACTAAGAAGAGAAACAGGCTTGGAAGAAATTAATGATCATGGAAAAAAATTATTCTAAGCAGGTCCAAGGATGAAGCCACACGTGTGCACTATGATAAAGCAAGGCCATGTGAAACTGTTACTTTGAACTTATAATGAGCTTATAGAATGAAATACTACTTTGAACTTACTATGGACACCCTGCTGTATTGTAACTCCCTTTTACATAACATTTTATCTAAGAGGTAATTTTATAAAGATCTGTTGTCTAAGAAGGTATAAAAAGGCTGAGAGAAAAAATAAAGTGTGGCTGTTGGGGCTCTGCTCCACCCATCAAATATATATATATATATATATATATATATATATATATATATATATATATATGCATGTGCACTTGTGAAATTGATCTAACAGGGCCTGGCCAAGTGTGTGCGTGCGTGTGTGTGTGTGTGCACCTCATAGAACCCTTATATCATCCTACAACCTAACCTGACATCTTTATAAAAGGAAAGATTATTAAGTTTTTCAGGCTGTCCGCCTCTATCTCCATCCACATACAAGCTACTTATGGATAGATAGCTCACTGGATTCAGTCTTAAAGACAAACAAACTCCTGGCTGCTCTTGCAGAGGACCTAGGTTCAGTTTCCAGTGCCCACATGATAGTTTATAACCACCTGCAACTCCAGTTCCAGGGACTCCCATACCCTCTTCTGGCCTTCAACAGCACCAGGCATGAATATGGCACATAGACAAACTGGCAGACAAAACACATGTGCATATGAAATAAATAATAAAAAATAAAAGAAAAATGCACTCTTTGGAGTATGGATAATATTTTAAAAATTGTTAAATACTGTTTTAGCTCACTGAAAAGCTGGCTCTGGAGACAGGATTTGGCCTCCCCACTTCAGATCCAAGTGTGTTTATCTCAAAGTGCCCTCCACTGCCCCTGTCCTGGGTCAGGCTGCCCCATGATTCTGTGACAGGGAGGAGAGCCACAGGACATCCCAGGAAAGGCACTGTACATTGGAGAGCAGTTAAGAGGCAAACTGTTTCCAATAGAGGCTACTACTGTTTATTCCATGGTCTCAAGGTGTCTCTGATAAAACTAGCTAATGGGATGTTCATATATGGAAAAGATAAAAGGGACCCTGTCTAAACCTCTCAATAATAACTCCAGTGTCATAGTCAGCTAATTTCTGTTAAATGTCACAAGACATTTTAAATAAAAAGAATTGTTTTAACCAGAAACATACAAAGCCTAATGATCTGACAGTATATACCAGTAATATTAATTTATTATGTTAATATATATATATATATATATATATATATATATATATATATATATGATTCTTTTATTAAGAAGCTGCTGCCCAATATCTTCTAAGCCAAACAACTACCATCTTCATAACTTGCTGTGTCTGTTCAAAGCGATCACAACTGGGTTTGTTAGATGTTAATATTCCTTTAAGGGGTGGGGGTACCATTAAACCCTCACATTAATAACAAGTCACTCTTTGAGCTAGTTGCGAGCAATTAGGCCCTAATTGTATGAAGACTCAAGGTTTTCAGGAGAAACGAGGGTACAGAGGCTAGAAACTAAAATGGGGAGTCTGTAGTCACTATGCAGCTATGGGAAAGTTGTCATGCACGGTGGGCAAAGCCCCAGTAGAAACACATAGTGCTTGCCTAACACCCTCAGTCTAAAAACTTCTTACAACAAATAGAATGTATTTATTAATGTTATTATATCTCATGATATTTTAAAAGGATACTGTTTAACCATAAACCAATGCCTTCTGTTGGGGCTGAGGCTAAAAAGACTAAAAGACAAAGGCTCAAAAATTTTAACAGGGGCCGGGCGTGGTGGCGCACGCCTTTAATCCCAGCACTCGGGAGGCAGAGGCAGGTGGATTTCTGAGTTTGAGGCCAGCCTGGTCTATAAATTGAGTTCCAGGACAGCCAGAGCTATACAGAGAAACCCTGTCTCGAAAAAAAAAATTTTTTTAACAGGGATAAATTAATTACTTTGGTTTATAAAATCATAACTTCATGAGAGATACTTACTAATGTAAATTGTTGAAACAAAGGTGATTTAAGCCAACTAATTAATGATCATCCACTTTATAAATGTTTTTTGTTTTCCTTTGAGACAGGGTTTCTCTGTACATCCCCGGCTGTCCTGGAGCTCACTTTGTAGACCAGGCTGGCCTTGAACTCAGAAATCTACCTGCCTCTGCCTCCCAAGTGCTGGGATTAAAGGCATACGCCACCATGCCTGGCTATAAATGTTCTTAAAATCCCCAGATTACTTGTATATACAATCTTTGTACATACAAATATTTGTACATTTGTAGTTATACTAAATACAAATGTAATTCATTTACACCAATAAGATTGGAGGAAGAGATCAAGTTATATCTCTCACTATATATTTTTCTGTAGCCAGGCAGTGGTGGTATATGCATTTAATTCCATCACTCAAGAAGCAGAGGAAGGTCGATGTTTTAGATTTTTTTTTTTTGAGGCAGGGTTTCTCTGTGTAGCCCTGGCTGTCCTAGAACATACTCTGTAGACCAAGGTGGCTTCAAACTCAGAAATCTGCCTGCCTCTGCCTCCCAAGTGCTGGGATTAAAGGTGTGCACTACTACACCCAGCTGTCTTAGAATTTCTATTGCTGTGAAAAGACACCATAACCCCAGTAACTCCATATTTCTTTTGTAAATTAACCCCAACCGAATCAAAATCTCCAAATAAGGTAATACTAGTATCATCCTTTGTACCGTCGTACACCCGTCTGTACTACGACCTCTTCCTCGACTCTGAAGTTGTATAAGTAGACGTCCGTCGTCGTCTAGTTACACACGGTGTGACTCACGTCGAACTGGTATATACTCTGGAGTTTCGTCCATCCCCCACAGTGGCATACTTCCTCCAACAAGGCCACACTTCCTAATAGTGCCATTTTCCATGGACTAAGCATTCAAACAATGAGTCTATGGGACCATTCCTAGTCAAACCACCACAGTGGATCTCTGAGTTTGAGTAAGTTCCAGGACATCCAAGGCTATATAGAGAAACCCTATCTTGAAACACACACACACACACACACACACACACACACACACACACACACTGTGTATGTGTGATGCAGGTAATTCTAAAGGTTATAAAATAATACTCAAAATCAGATATATTAAAAAACTAAGCCAGGCAGTGGTGGCACACGTCTTTAATCCCAGCACTTGGGAGGCAGAGGCAGGAGGATTTCTGACAGCCAGGGCTACACAGAGAAGCCCTGCCTAGAAAAACCAAAACCAAACCAAACCAACAACAAACTATGAAGAAAAAAAATGGTTATGGGAATTGAATACTTGAGTACAATGGATTAAATTCACAATATACTAGCATAGCAGGACATCCCCAGAATTACGTACCCTTTTCCTTGGAAGGGACCCAGACTCCACCAGAGCAAATTGCATGTTGGCCTCATTACAGGATAGGGATGCATGAGAAAATAAAATTTGCCCAAGTCTGCTGCTCCAGTCTCTAGCTGTGTAAGACAGACCAGGAAAATCTCCCCATCTCTATAAAAGACAAATTACTTCCCATGTTTCACATGGCAGGAGGAAGGTTTCTCTCACTCAGTGGAGATCTTAGAGTTTGCACCTACTCTCAAGCAACAGTGAGGAAAATAGTAATTACTCTGTTTACAATGTCTCGTAAATGTCTATTTGCAGATGTCATATGCGTCAAATGTCATATGTGGGTGCTGTGAATAAAGGAACCTTGTGCCTAAGCCTGACAGCTGGTATGAGACCTACATGCTAGTTCCCTCTGCCTTCTATCTTGACATTCAATATTCCTCTTAGCAAAAGCTAATTCCAGGGCTGAGAGGTAACTGATCACCCGACTTTGATACAGGGCCAGTCAGCACAGCAGGCTTAACCATGGGTACCCATTTAAACACTAGTCACAAATGTCATCTTGTGGATCCAAAACGTCCAGGGGAAAGAAAACAAGACTATCTGTAGAAGGGATCTCTCCAAGTCACCTTCCAGAAATGACAGCAACTAGGTCTTCAGCTCTACTCCCGAAACAAACCTGGAAGTCAACAGTAGACACCGAGAGATGGGAATTACCATGTTCCTCTTTTTGGACTCAGAGTAATATTAGCCATAATGCTTCCTTATAGGGTTAGCCACAATCGTTACCTAGGACTGGACTCTGACACCTGAAATTTGGTTTTACTAGTTCTGCTGCTTCTAAAAATGATGTTTATGATAGAAAATTGTCTGTCTTTGGTAAGCCATACCAGACCATGAATCCAAGTAACAGTTGGTTCTTATGATATACTTTCCTAAAACTCAATTCCATGGCTAGTTTGATTAGAATCATGGGCCTCCCCAGTCCTCTTGTCCCTTGTTTAACTAACTGGCTATTAAACTCTGTCAAACGATGAACAGCCTCTGTACCTGAGGACCCAACACTACCCCTTTTATAATGGGTCAGTAGTTTGACTTTCCCTGAGACCAGTCTTCACCCAGCTCTCCCATTGGCTGAGCACATCCTGCTGAGATAAGCAGAAGATTCTTACGCAGCCACACTGACAGCTTTGGAAGGTCCACTGCTTTACAACATACAACGAAAGGCTGTATGTATGTATGTATGTATGTATGTATGTATGTATGTATGTATGTATGTTTTTTCGAGACAGGGTTTCTCTGTGTAGCCCTAGCTGTCCTGGAACTCACTTTGTAGACCAGGCTGGCCTCGAACTCAGAAATCCGCCTGCCTCTGCCTCCCGAGTGCTGGGATTAAAGGCGTGCGCCACCACGCCCGGCTCAATGAAAGGTTTTGATCAACTGAAATGAAAAAACTCTTGTTCTTGCCCTGTGCCGCTCTGGTGTGATGTGATCGTGGGTTTTGACTTTATAAACCCTACCCTGTTTCATTTCAGGGTAAGTGTACTTTATGTCAGGAGCCTGCTCTGTCACAGGCTTTTGTAAAGCACTCTGAAGTGGCCTTATATTCATGGTGGTTATTTCATGGGGACACAAAGGAAGGCCCCAGCTGTCCTGTGAAGAGGGGGAAATCCAAGTGAGAGCTAGGATTCTGCCCAGTGGCAGAGCTCTTACTGGATGTTAGGGTTGGAATATGGACAATCTCCATGAGCTCCAGTGCGTGGGTCTTAAGGGTTATAGCCCGGAAATGACTGTAGCCAAGGCCTCCCTCTACTTCCTGATCGGCCCAGATGTGAGTAAGCTGACACACACTCCCTCATCACAAGGGATTCTTCAGCCTTTAAATTGCTTCTTGTCAGGCATTTGGTCAGTGTGCAATGAATTGGTATATCTGTCAAACACAAGGCCAGGTCTTGAATGGGTCCCTAGAGCTGGAAAATAGTTTATTCTGACATCCAACACTTTCTGTGACATTGTGGGATGTTGTCTTTGGAGTAAGACAGGAAGTACCATTGTAATCATAGCTGCTGATTACTTGCAAGAGACCCTGAGCAAAACAGTTTCCTTATAGGAGGTGTGTGGGGGAGGCCACTAGACCCTCATTTGCGATAGGAGCTCCTTGTTCCCTCCTGCACACCCTGACCCCACATGCACATGATTCTGCTCCAGAGGGACATGTTGTGAGGCGTTAGAATATGTAGGAGGAAAGGTATCTGAAGGCTGGGCTCCATTTATGCAGCTTTGGAGGTCGGAGGTTGTCCCAGTGCTGAAGGGATGCAGCTTTTCTATGATATAGCTGTTCTAAAGTTACCCAAATTCCTCTAAGTAGCCTTCACTCAAACTGCTGGAAATTAGTCCAGTAAAATCACATCAGCAAACTATATGGGTAGAATGCTTTTCTATCCGGGATGAGTAGAATTTATCTGTGTTGCCCCAGGAAAAGTTAATACCAAAGGTGCTAAAACTTGGCTTGTACACCATACCCAGGCCATTTTCTTTTACTTACATATATGATGTTCCTAATATATTATACTAAATGAATACTTGAATTTTCAAAGATAAGTCAAACTAAATGATACGTAACACACTATGAATAATTATGAATATTTATTAAGCACCAAAAGTACACAGCAATGGTTGCTACATAAAAAGCACAATTATTGATATAATTTCTTGCCATTAAGCTTACAACCTAAAATAAAATACAAGTATATTGTCAGCCTACATCAAAGTTTTCCTAACTTGAAATTGGCTACTTTGGCAAATGGATGAGGCAAAATGACCTATTTCAGGCAAAGTGTTATAATAAGGCTTTGAACATGACACAAAAAAATCTTTTTTGTGTATTCATTTTCCATGTTACATTAGGCTAACTAAGGACAAAAAGGGCACTTAGAAATTTCAAAAGCACAAGGAATTATTTCAGATTGTTCTCAGAAATTCAAACCGAGATGTTTACTGACAAATGCCAGCAGCCAGTGAAACCCCACAACTAACAGGAACTAGATGAAGTCTCTGTCTTGGTCCCATTTAGACCTCCACCTTCCACACTAAGGGCTCTAATGATATACCCCACAGTGAAAAGCACCATCTCTAGATGAATTACCATATAATTATGAGATCAAACTTACTGGGATATTCCTGTCTGAAGAGAAGTAAGCAGACAGCAGTGGGGACTCTGGCTTAAGCGATGTCACATAAGCAAAGGCAGTCAGGCAAGGCCACACACCTCTAAAGTGATGGGCAAAGCACAGGAGTGACTGCTTTTCTGCTCCATACTTCCAGTGAGGTATGCAAGTTAGCATCAAGACTCTAGACTACACATTCTACTTGCCTAAATGCATGTACAATAGTTCATAAATACTTTTAAGGTAATCACTGCTACTTATTCTTAGCTGACAAAGGCACACTGAAGAAATTTTGGTTCTTATTGTCAAAAGCAAGGACAAGTTTAAAATGCTTAACAAACACAAATCATGTATATTTTTAGTCACATATAATTCTCTTAATTCCAAAAGAATATTAGGAAATAAAATGATTGGTTACAAGTTAGTTATCTGGAAACAGAAATGTATTCTATAATGTGTATAATCAAGTATTTTAAAAATTCATGATTATAAACTTTTAATGGCAGAGTAACAGCATCCTGAGATATCCTTTTTGTGTGTATACGTCTCTATTTCTGAATGTGTGCATATGTGTGTGTGGATGTGGAGGCCAGGGGTCAATCTTGGCTGTCATTCCTCAGGAGCCATCCATCTTGCTTTTTGGGATACAGGATCCCTTGGATCTGGGGCTCACTAGTTAGGCTGAGCTGGCTACCTCATAAAATCCAGGAATCTGCCCCCTCCAAGTTCAAACTCAGGTCCTAAGGCTGGTGTGAGTCCATTACTGACTGAACATTTTCCTAGGCTCCAGAGATATTCTCTATGGCAAAACTATACACTAGTGTTTTTGTTTGTGGGGATGTTTTAGGGGAGAGTATCTCACACTGTAACCTAGGATTTGTCTCCAACTCCTGGTAATCTTTCTGCCTCAGCCTCCCAAATGCTGAGACTACAATGTGAGTCATTATATCCAGCAGTGTTTGCAAAATATATCTTGGCAACTGAGAAAAAAAGATAACATGTTAGCAGCAGAAAAATTTAAAAAATGTTCATACTTTTGCATATTGAGTTTATATCAACAGAATGGCCCAGACATTTCAGGATAAAAAGTTTTATAAAATAGAACTCACGAGTTATTACTTAAAGTTGATACTCTTACTACGCTCTTTCAATCTAAAAGTATCATTTATACTGTTTTACTGCTTTATAGTAAATAATACCCAGTTATGACATTTGAAATAAAAAAGCCTTCATTAAAATGTTTTAATATATCAGCATAGTTCTAATAAAAGGACAGGAATTAACTTTCATTGGCTTCCTGAGAAAAGAATTTTTAAAGTATATATCAGTGGTGAATGATTCTAAATTTATGAATCTCAGTCAAAATACTTTGATATTATAAGAAATATCTAGAATTCCTGATTATAGGATGCAGTTTTCTAAGGCAAGGCAAGTTAGATTATGTATGAAGCATAGATATTAGCACAAAGATAATATGAGATACAGTCACTTTTTCTGAAACAAGGTTTTAGTATGCAGCCCTGGGTGGCCTAGGACTCACAGACATCTGCCTGCAGAGAGCTGGGATTGAATCCTAGTGCCACCACACTTAGCTCACGCTTACTTTTGAAAGTCATATATTCGAAGCTGCATTATAGTGCATTTCATGTCCCATTTGAATACTATGCATTTTACGTGTAATATAGGTTTAAAATGCTTCGTTTCCCTAATATCACAATGTATGCAGTATTTTCCAGATAACTGGTAATTTTTTGTTTTGTTTTGCTCAAAAATGTAAAAGATGCATTCGTAGTTACAAGTATGTTAAGTAATTTTATGAAGGAAAAATTTATAAGGAGAACAAAATAGAAAACTAAGCTTAGTGATTTAATAAAAAAATCAGCCATCCTGAAATGTTTTTGCTTCTTAGTAATATGTATGTTCCTGTTACAATGCTAACTGGATAAGCACATGACAACATAGGAACTGTTTGGGCACTTTACTTATCTTCCCTATACAGTTCCCAGTATATGAATGGGAAATGATTTTTTTTTCAAATTTTTATTAGATATTTTCTTCATTTACATTTCAAATGCTATCCTGAAAGTCCCCTCCCCCCTCCCCCATGCCCTGCTTCCCTACCCACCCACTGCCACTTCTTGGCCCTGGCGTTCCCCTGTACTGGGGCATATAAAGTTTGCAAGACCAAGGAGCCTCTCGGGAAATGATTTTCTTATGTGACCAGGAAAGCAAAGCTTATGTGAGTCTCATGAAAGCTGACTCTTTACAACAGTGGTTGTTTATTATGTTTATTAACTGTGTGTTGGTGCATATGCACCATGGCCATCTGTGGAGGTCAGAGGACAACTTATGGGAGTAAGTTCTCGATCCACATCACCCACATGGACACAGTCTCAGATACTTTCTTAAGGATTCAACTTAGTACTAGGATTGGCAGCAAGTGCTTTGGTTGGTCCATAGAGCAGGGTGTTTAATTCTGAAGTTGAATTTATATTTTGGATGGCTTAATTAAAACTACCCTTTAACCTTTTTTTTTTTTTCCCATTTTTGTTTTGGTTATATACTTTTAATGCCTACAGACTATAATGGCTAAAAAAATGAAAGCCCTAATTTCATCTGTGTTTTACATAGAAATAAACATTTTCTTTCGTTTTTAAATGAGAAAAGGGAAATGAAGAAAACGATCCTAATGCTCTGATATAGTTTTAAGCAAGGGTAGATCAAGGTCAATCAAATTAAGTAACATTGATTAGAAGAGAGAGAAAAAAAGACACCAAAAGTTATTTCCTTCCTAAGGTCTCAGATAGTTTCTTAAGTCTTTTCTTCAGCTCCAAAGGAAATTTCTCGTAGCACTTCTTACAGACTGGCTTCATGTCAAACTCCACAAATTTATTCCTAAAGGGAATTATATATAAAAAAGAAATTAGTGGAAATGTATTTAGCACACACATGCACAATATATATACAAACATATGATAAAGTGACATAAATTCATGAAAAGACATATAAATGAAGACACAATGTAACATAGTATATAAAATCTCTATGTACATGTCAGTAAAGAACTGTAATGCTAATGTCAATTCTTATTATGATAAATGTAAAGAGTGAAAACGTAAATGTAGCAGTTGAAAAAATATGCTTATATAACGGTTCTATACTCATATGTGATGTTTATTAAATCTTCAGTGTCTCAGGAAAGCTGATGTAGATACAATTTAGGTAAAGTTAATCAAATTTTAATTTGTTTAGATTTATTTATTTTATTTGATGAGTATTTTGTTTGCATGTGTGTCTGTACTACTTGGTGCTCATGGAGGTCCGAAGAAGAATCTGGATTCTCTGGGAGTAGAATTAGAGGCAGTGGCGCCATATGTGTACTTAGAATTGAACCTGCGTCCTTGAAAGTGCAGCAAGTGCTCTTAACCACTGGGCCATCTCTTCACTCTTAGGCACTGGGCCTTCTCTTCACTCTTAACCACTGGGCCATCTCTTCACTCTTAACCACTGGGACCATCTCTTCACTCTTAGGCACTGGGCCATCTCTTCACTCTCAGGCACTGGGCCATCTCTTCACTCTCAGGCACTGGGCCTTCTCTTCACTCTTAACCACTGGGCCATCTCTTCACTCTTAACCACTGGGACCATCTCTTCACTCTTTTTTTTGTTTTGTTTTGTTTTGTTTTTTGTTTTTTCGAGACAGGGTTTCTCTTGTATAGTCCTGGCTGTCCTGGAACTCACTCTGTAGACCAGGCTGGCCTCGAACTCAGAAATCCGCCTGCCTCTGCCTCCCAAGTGCTGGGATTAAAGGCGTGCGCCACCACGCCTGGCTCCCATCTCTTCACTCTTAACCACTGGGCCTTCGCTTCACTCCTAACCCCTGAATCTTCTCTTCATCCCAAATAAAGTCAATCAAACTTTAAAGCATCAGGCAATGCTTTCCTCTTCTCAGTGCCTTTTACCCCCTAGTTTGTTGAGACAGTCTCACTCTAGAGTCTAGTTGGCCCAGAACTCATGGGGATTTTCCTTTCCCAGTGCTCAGATTATAAATGTGAACCACTATGCTTGTCAGCAATAAATTTATTCAAATATATTTATTTAAAGCAAAGAAAAACTGTTTTTTGTTTGTTTGTTTTTTGTTTTTTGGGAGACAGGATTTCTCTGTATAGATCTGGATGTCCTGAGCTTGCTTTGTAGACCAGGCTGCCTCGAACTAACAGAGATACTCTTGCCTCTGCTTCCTGAGTGCTGGGATTAAAACCACCACATCCCACAAAGAAATGGTTTTTATAATGTGAGTGATGTATTTTTTTGAAGGTAAAAGGATCTTATTATGTATTTAGTATTTTAAATTAGGCAACTAACTATAAGGTTTCATCTTTCCCTGTAGAAATGATTTTCCTTTTGTCTCCTAATTAAAAATAAAAATTACCTGAAATTGTCTTTTTAAAAAAAGAGCTTAAATCATAATAGGTTATTTTAGTTATTAGACAAAAAGCTGGTTATCATTCTTAAACACTAAGGTAATGGGACAACCCTTAAGTATTCCTTAAGTGGTAGTTCAATAGAGAATATGATTCCTTTTTTTAAAGCTAGAAGATTGACTTATATAAACAGTTCTGGAGAAAACAACTCTTAGGTGGTCTCCATCTGTAACATACTCAGAGCAGCTAATTGCAGGAGCTTAGTACTGCTGAATTCCAAGCTCTGTAAGTTATTTATAACCTGCTCATTTGCTGTGAAGTTACACTTAGAAAGCATTTGTAGAATAAGCCTAGTGATACACTGTTACGGATAACAATAATTGTTTTGAAGTCGTTTTGTTTCTTTTTTTTTTTTTGTTTGTTTTTTTTGTTTTGTTTTGTTTTTTCGAGACAGGGTTTCTCTGTGTAGCCCTGGCTGTCCTGGAACTCACTTTGTAGACCAGGCTGGCCTTGAACTCAGAAATCCGCCTGCCTCTGCCTCCCAAGTGCTGGGATTTTCTTTTTCTTTTTGAGACAGCTTCTTACTATGGAGCCCTGGCTAGCCTAGAACTCTCTGTAGGCCAGTGTGGCCTTGAACTCAGAGATCTGCCTGCCTCTGCCTCCTGCATGCTAGGTCAAAGGTGTGCACTATCACATCCAGCACCGAGGTGATTTTAAAGAGCAATGTTAATAACAAGGATAATTCCTACCCATGTATTTACAAATATGTTTTATATATTATGACATGTCTGAGTTTGGCTTTCCATTTGTTTTTTACAAAGAAACTAAGGCTGATTTAAATGTTACATGTTGCCAGTTGGTAAATGAATACTCGAGGGGCAGTTTGGTTTGAATGGTGGTAAGAGGCTTGCTTGAATGTACAGGCCTGTCTCATGTGTGGGCTTAGCCCAGCTTTTCTGTCACAGTGTGGCCTAGACCCTTGTCTCTGAGATCTTTAAATAGTAGTTAAAACAGTTCTAAAGTAGTTCTACATCTATTAACTGTTGCTGGTCTCTGGTTTCTCTGCTGCCTAAAGTCATTTAATTGGGGAATTCTGGGTGTTGCATGTTTTTGGAACCACATGTACTCTGTAACTATAACTAAACTAAATATTTTCCCAATGTTTTCTTACAACATAAACTATTTTTAGTGGCAAAAGCTTAAAATATATGAGTCCTCCTTTAGTGAGACTAGTTCTCTTGTTTGAAGTTTATATTTGCCTTTTAATTCTTCAACAAAAGGAAATAAGAAAATAAAGCAAAACTTCTTTTCGAGATCAAAACACCAGAAAGAAAAACATGAAATAATCATGTCAGTGGTTCAACAGAATGTCCAAGACTGAAGTACATCCCATACAAAACAAGAGTAAAAGTCTGGAAACTCAAGGCAACACCTTCACAAGCAGCAGGGAGCGCATGCAGAGCACCGCAGAGGACAGCATTGCTATGCCATCGAGGCAGCTTTGCTCAGAGGACATGCTGCGAGCACATGTGGTTCTAAAACACCCAACACTCCACTTCCTCAGTTAAATGATTTTAGGCAAAGAAACCAAAGACCAGCAGCAGTTAATTGCCATAAAATACTTTAAAATTGTTCCTACTACTATTTAAAGGTTGTAGAGAAAAGGTGGTCACATTGACAGAAAAGCTGAGCTGCAGCTTGTAAAAGACAAAAGAACTAAGTCCACACAGGATGAGTATTTCAATCTCTATGGCCACAAAAAACATGCATTAAAAAAGAAAGAAAAACAAAAAGACACACAGAAAAGAAAGGCATCCTAAGAGACTAACCACAGAGAAGCAATGAGAATGGAGTGGAAGGGATAGAACGTTTACAGACACACTGGCTTTCTCTTTCTCTGCTTGTCCTTATCCTTTGCTTCTCTCTCCCGTTTGGCAAGTCGCCTCTTAAACTCTTCTGGCATTTTCTCATAACAGTATTTGCAGACTGGCTTTAGATCAATTTCAACAAACTTATCCCTTTGAGTAGAACAAAGAAGGGACAGAACAGGAACAATTAAAGAAGAACATTTACTTTCAGAAGGACTCAAGAGAAAAAAAGAGACAGGAACCAATCACTTCCCCTTTTAGATTCTAAATGGCATCTGAACCCTTTTAGCGTTAGTAATCACAATGGACTAGAGCAAGTACTTACTTGAGTGTGAGTTTGGTATTGCAGGTGGAGCAGGCAAAGCAGCTCACACACCAGGCCTTGTTGAGGGCAGAGACCACTGTGGGGAAAGAGATCTGGTCACACAGGAGCATTTCACTGCGGGAAGAGGGCTTCGCTTCCCAACCCTGAAGAACATGGACGGCTGCTCTCCAGGCACCTGGAGGGGGGGGCTCAAGCCTTCTTTCCTGAGAGGTTCCTTTACTCTTGAGACAGAGTCAGTCCTACTGTGTAGCCCAAGTTGGACTGAACTTCTGGTCTTCCTTCTTTAGCCTCCCTGATTCTGGAATTACGGATGTGCACCATCATGCTTCGCAAGAAGTTTTTTCTTTCCCCCTTGCAAAAGTACAACCCAAAAAGCTGGATGCTACTTGTGTGCTTCTAACCAATTTACTTTTTATTATGGCTATCTTTTCACCTGTTGTTTTGTTTTGTTTTGTTTTGTTTTTTTGTTTTTTGAGACACGGGTTTCTCCGTGTGCCCTGGCTGTCCTGGAACTCACTTTGTAGACCAAGCTGGCTGCGAACTCAGAAATCCGCCTGCCCCTGCCTCCCAAGTGTTGGGATTAAAGGCGTGTGCCACCACGCCCGGCTCTGTTTGTTTTTTTGAGGCAGGGTCTTATTATGAAGCTCTTGGCTGGCCTGGAACTCACAACATATGGATCAGGCTGGCCCCAAACTCATAGAGATCTCTTGTGTCTGTCTCTTGAGTGCCTGGCTTTTTTCACATTATTGGAAAGGTAGGTTATGATTTAAGCAGGACTATTTCTATGTTTTCATTTTTTTTTTTGCATGGCTTTGTGCATGTGTGGGTGCACATGCATGTGTGTATATATGAAGAGAACTCAGAGGCTGATATGGAGTTTTGTTTGATCACTCTCCAACTTATTAATGGAGAAAAGGTTTCCCTGTTGAACTCAGAGCTAGCCAGAACAGTTAGTGTGGTTGGCAGCTTGCTCTGGGGAGCCCCTCTCTACCTTCCAAACACAGGAATTATAGGCAGGCTGCACTGCGTGAGCAGCATTTCCATGGTGCTAAGGATAAAACTCTGGTCCTCATTTCACAAGCATTTATCCGCTGAGCTCTCTCTCTAGACCTCTTTTGCCCTTTTTAATTTAATTTTTCTTTACTTACAAATTGGAGACACTAACACTACTCCTGTAGCACCGTGGGCAGTAGACAACTGGTCTGTCTCACGTTGCTCATGTGAGCTTTTCTACCAAGGCTCCAAGACCCCCAAAGCAATATACATTAGATAAAAAATTTTAAACTCCCGATTTTAATGTATCTGACTTAAAGGGTGTTTCTTTCGAAGTTGAGAATAAGTGTCTAACTTCCTTTGTTCTTTACACGACAGCGTCTCCTGCTGGGAGGAGTTAAATTGGCTGCAGTGCACTAACAAAGGTCCAGAAGTAACCTTCTATTTCCTGATTAGGTGATTTCTGCTGAGAACCAGAAAGCACGCAGCAAACACGATTGTTTAGAACTTTGTCAGGAAATTTTTGGCAGGACTAGTTAGTGACCATGAGCAAACACAGCTGCTTCCTCTGTGTTACAGCCAATCTGTCCTGCCTGGTTTGCCTACAGAGTAAATCCCAGCACATCTGTACAGCCTGCACCAGCTGTGCTGCCTTGGTAGTCCATCTCGCTGTTGTACAGTTCTGGAGAGGCATGCCAAGAGGAAAGCAACTAACTATGCCTGAACTACAAACCAACAAACCACAGGAGAAATTAACTTCTCTCCATTTTCCCACCATTGTTTTTATGAGAAAGCAGGCCCCTCCACCCATAGATACATACCGTCACCTTCTATGACACGGTTGCAGTGGAAACAAACATCACCAAACAGCTGAGAATGAAGACAAGAAACAAGTGGTGAAGGCTCAAGCTGCGCTAGAATTAAGTTTTTAACAGTAAATATTTATATGATCTCCACTCCGTTTACCACTGAAAAACAAGTAGCTGGCAACTAAATTTGAGAATTTATTCTTTCTAAAGAAAATCAGTAATTAGTTAGTTACAATGAAGCACTCCGTTTCCTTCATTTAATCATATCTTTCCTTGTGACAATTTGAGCACCAAAATAAGAGAACATACAAAGCAGCCCTATGCCCAGGAAGGAGGCTGGTGGCTGCCCAAGCAGAGAGCTGAGGGCAACTGAGCAGGGAGGGCACTAAACTGAGCAACTCTCACTGCCACCCAGAGCAGGCAGCACTCTTGCACGCTACTGAATGTAAGGAGAAAGTGATGAGCAGGACATTTATGTTGTCAGAAGGTGACACAGTAACTCCCAGTGCAGATATAGTCAACACCAAGCCTGGGTGGGCATTAGTGGAACAGCAATGAGCACAGAAGAGAGGTGCTGAGGAAGACATACCACTCTCTGTTCAGTGTTCCAGCCAAGAGCCCATGACCTCAAAATAATAGTGGAGAACCATCTGAAGAGATGAAAGGAAAAGGATATACTAAGGAGACTGGAGATGTTCCATATTTGAGAAGGCTAAAGAAATATAACAATACTGACACTAATCTTAGAGCAGGAAATAAAAAAGTACTATAAGAACATTATTGGGCTGGGTGGTAGTGCATCCCAGCACTGGGGATGCTGCTGCAGTAATACAAAGAAACCTTGTCTCTAGAGAAATAGATAAGTAAATGCCTAAATAATAAAAGTAGAATAAATGAAATCACTATATCAATACTGGTATCTGTGATATATAAGAGAGTTCTCTATTCTAGGGAAATAAACATTGAAACATTTGGGGTAAAGTAACATGACTGCATCAAATGCTTATGGTTAAAAGTCTTCACCACTAACTGAGGAACTATGGGCAGTTGAGGGCTATGGGAAGGAGAGTCGACTTTCTTTAAGAGTGTAGCTCCTGGTAAGTTGGCCATTCTCTAGTGTGTAGCTCCCTACACTGATGTAAATGGGAGCACAAACTGGAGTTGATGGGTTATTAAAAAAAAAAAAAAAAAAAAGAAACTGGGGGTTATAAGAAGGCAAAGTATAGGAAGGTAGGGTAAATCTGGGAAGAGTTAGAGAAGATAGGATTGAATATGATCAAAACATATTGTATGAAATTCTCAACTAAAAAAATATTAAAAAAAAAACTATGCATAAGCTGGGCAGGAGTGGCGTATGCCTTTAATTCCAGCACTTGGAAGGCACAGGCAGTCTGAGTTCGAGGCCAACATGGTTTGCAGAGCTAGTTCCTAGACAGGACTATTCTGAGAAACCCTATCTTGAAAAACCAAAAACCAACCAAGCAACCAACCACTTACCCACCACCTAAAAAACCAAACCAAACCAAACCAAACCAAACAACAAAAAACTTGCCCTTGTCCTGCAAAAAACCAAACCCAAAACAAAACAAAAACCCAACAAACCAACAAACAACAACCAAAAAACCATGCATGGGTTGGAGAGGTGGCTCAGTGGTTAAGAGCACTGGCTGCTCTTTTATTTTTAAACTCCAATATTTTAATTAGATATTTTCTTCATTTACATTTCAAATGCTATCCCAAAAGTCCCCTATACCCTCCCCCCACTCCCCTACCCACCCACTCCCACTTCTTGGCCCTGGCGTTCCCCTGTACTGGGGCATATAAAGTTTGCAAGACCAAGGGGCCTCTCTTCCCAATGATGGCCCACTAGGCCATCTTCTGCTAGATATGCAGCTAGAGACACGAGCTCTGGGGGTACTGCTTAGTTCATATTGTTGTTCCACCTATAGGATTGCAGACCCCTGCACTGGCTGCTCTTGCAGAGAACCTAGGTTCAGTTCCCAGCACCCACTTATAAGCAGCTTACAACCACCTTTAATTTCAATCTCAGGGGATCCAATGCTATCTTCTGGGCTCCAAAGGCACTGTACACATGGGGTTCATGGACACACATTCAGACAAACACTCATATACATAAAATAAAATAAAGCTCAAAATAACAACAAAAAACTATGGACATTTAAATGTGCACACATGTCTGTACATAAAAGATATATGTATTAATATAAAGCTCTATTTTTTTTTTGTTTGTTTGTTTTTGAGACAGGGTTTCTCTGTATAGTCCCGGCTGTCCTGGAACTCACTTTGTAGACCAGGCTGGCCTCGAACTCAGAAATTCGCCTGCCTCTGCCTCCCAAGTACTGAGATTAAAGGCATGTGTGCCACCATGGCTGGCCCGTAAAGCTCTATTTTTATATAGTAAAATCAAATGCACCCAGAGGAAGCAAAGGGAGATTGTGGGTAAAGGTAGATATATACAAATATTGTTTGTACATTATTTAGTTTTGAGGCTCAAAGATTTAAAATACATGTCTGCAGACCAATGCACATTTCCCCGAGAACTTTCTTTGCAGCTGAAGCATTGATGTTTCAGTTGGCATCTATCACATATCCAGTAAGTACAGTCATTACCTGATTATAGTGAGTTTCACAGTAGGCCAAGCCCTTCCTCTCATAATGGCGATGCCCAAGAAATGGTTTTTCACATTTGGCACAAACAAAATGCTGAAAAAAAATTGAATAGATTATTTTTAAGATACTGTAATTTGATTTATCTAACAAACTAACCTCAAAACTAATCAATTCTAATAGTAAGATTAATAACCAGATTTCCACCCGCCCCCTTTTTTTGGTGATAGTGCCTCACTATATAGATCTTCTAGCTCTTGCTGACTTGCTGTGTAGACCAGGTTGGTTGGTAATTTACAGGTATTTGCCAGCCTCTGCCTCCTGACTGCTGGGATTAAAAGTGTGTACAATCACACCTAGCAAGAGCAGATGCTTTTATGGTCTCAGTTCTGATGTATATGAGGCTCTAATTGGTTACCTTAGGACAATTGCTCAGCAGCAGGACATGGCACACACCTTTAATCCCCACACTCTGTAAATAAGTAACTACCCAGCAGTTAGAAGCACCCACTCCTCTGGAGTAGGATCTGGGTTGGGTTCAGCATCCACATGGAACTTATGACTATCCACATGTCCAGTTCCAGGGGATCCGATGTCTCTGTCTCACCATCACAGGCTCCAGGCACACACATGCAGACAATACATTCATACACATACAATAAAATAATTTTTAAAAAAACAAAACAAAAATCCAGCCCATCAAATAAGACATTTGAAAGAAGAGATGGGCATCCCAGCAATCGGGAGGCAGAGGCAGGCAGATTTCTGAGTTCAAGGCCAGCCTGGTCTACAAAGTGAGTTCCAGGACAGCCAGGGCTATACAGAGAAATTCTGTCTCGAAAAACCAAAAAAAAAAAAAAAAAAAAAAAAAAAGAAAGATTTAGAATGTTACAACATTCCAGATTTTTTATTTACTACAAAGTTGTGCTGGTTCATTTTCGTCAATTTAACACAAACTAGGCCATAATTCTAGGAGTTGCCTCTCTAAGACTGGCCTGTGGGCATGTCTGTGGGGTATTTTCTTGTTTGCTAATTGATGTGGGAGGGTCCAGCCCACTGTGGGTGGTGCTATCCCTGGGCAGGTGAGCCTGGGCTGTGTAAGAAAGGGAGGTGACAATGAGCCTGGCAGCAAGCCCATAATCAGCATTTCTTTCTCCCTGATCTCTGCTTTAGTTCTTACCTTGGCTTCACTTCACAATGAACAATAACTTATAATCCATAATAAACCCTTTCTTTTCCCCAATTTGCTTTAGGTAGCTGTTGTTTGTTTTTGAGTCTCTTTTTATAGTCAGTCCTTGCTGTCTTAGAACTTACTATGTAGACCAGGCTAGCCCTGAATCCTGGAAGACGGAGGGTTCACGGTCCTAATTTCCTCATACGGGGGTGTGAACCAAACCAGTCCGAAAAACAAATCTAAATCAGTGTCACTATTTGATCCTGTTTTCAGTTGACAACAAAATCTACAGGTGTAAGGTAGGAATCTGATACTAGAACGATCGTGTGACCTCCGTACCTCTAACTCTCGTGGCCGAGGGGAACCCGTGGCTGTACTCACCTCCACATGCCACTGCTTACCCATGGCGTTCACTACTCGCCCTTCAATGGGCCTCCTGCAGGCGCCACAGATAGGGACCCCCATCTTATCATGGCATGGCAGACAGTATAGCTCTCCTTTCAGCTCCCGAGCATCAGCAGTTAGCTCCTTCCTGTCCACCAAAAGACATTAAACTGAATACTATTGTACAACCATATGGGTACCCAACAGAGGTAGCAGGATTTTTTTTAACAAGATTTTAAAAGATATAATTATAAGAATCCCTGATAATTTCTATTTTCCCCTCATTAAAGGTGACCTGAGAAACTTGAATTAAGAGACTTGGCTGGGTTTCAGGTTGTTACTAATATCTTGCATTAACGGTGAGACACAAGGAAAGGTCAGACACATGCCACTTCAGTCATGCTTATCATTGTTGTCTTATAATAACATATTACATCTCAGTCCATCTGTCTTCCTTAAAACTCCTAGTGCTGGGTCCATGTCTGTAATCCCAACACTTGGGAGGCTGAGGACAGAGGGTTATGAATCTGTGGACAGCCTATGATACATAGGTGTTTATTAATATAAAAATATAAATTATACTGAGTTCAGGGCACATGAACTGAGAAGCTATTGAAAGTTAATGGCTACTGGTGGAAGAGGATCATTTATCTTCAGGGTGTAGCCATTTAGGTAAGGTGTCCAAGATGCAGGACATAACTTCACAGCCACACATACTTGCAAGCAACCTTAGTTAAACTCAGTGGCCTATAACACAAGAATAAGAGAAGATAATGGGAGTGATTTTCATTAAAGAATATTATAACTATTAAGACAAAAAAATAGGCCGGGCGTGGTGGCGTACGCCTTTAATCCCACCACTCGGGAGGCAGGCGGATTTCTGAGTTCGAGGCCAGCCTGGTCTACAAAGTGAATTCCAGGACAGCCAGGGCTATACAGAGAAACCCTGTCTCAAAAAACCAAAAATCAATCAATCAATCAATCAAACAAACAAACAAACAAACAAAAAGACAAAAAATAGCAAGAAAAGATAAATTATACTGGCAAATTGTCATGGGCTTTAAAAAAAATGTATGTGTATAAGTACTTTGTTTGCATGTATGTCTGTGTACCGGGTGCATACACGCAAAGGCCAGAAGAGAGCATTAGATGCCCTGGAACTGGTGTTAAAGAGGGTTGTTTTTTGCCACATGGTGCTAGGAACTAAGCCTGGGTCCCCTACAAGAACAACTAATGCTCTTAACTATTGAGCCATTTCTCCAAATCCCAGAATCCAGCATATTTATTTCAAATGTCTTTCAAGGCTCCCTGTTCTGGGGACAGGCTAGCCCTCTACTGCTGCAAAAGGGTGGAAGGTCAGTAAACAACTAAGGCCTTTAAAAGAAGTAAGCCCTTGAGACCAGCTAGAGGGGAACCCTTTCCAACAGAGGTTATCATTGTTCAGCCATTGGTATAAGCAGGCCTGTGGTGGGCCTGGGAAGCTAAAAGCTCATCCAGGGAGAGACCATTCTGCTCTGTCTATAAATTTCTCAATCAAGAACTTAACATGAGGACTGGAAAGATGGCTCAGCGGTTAAGAGCATTGACTACTCTTCCAGAGGTCCTGAGTTCAATTCCCAGCAACTACATGGTGGCTCATAACCATCTGTAATGGGATCCAATGCCCTTTTCTGGTGTGTCTGAAGACAACTACAGTGTATTCATATAAACAAAAATAAATTACAAAAAGAACTTGAGAACTGGAGAGATGGATTAGCAGTTTAGAATACTGGCTGCCCTTGCACAAGCCCTTGGTTCAATTTCAGCATTCACATGATGGCTGACAATCTTTTGTTTGTTTGTTTTCGAGACAGGGTTTCTCTGTATAGCCCTGGCTGTCCTGGAACTCACTCTGTAGACCAGGCTGGCCTCGAACTCAGAAATCTGCCTGCCTCTGCCTCCTGAGAGCGCTGGGATTGAAGGCGTGCGCCCCCACGCCGGCTGTCGGTTGCTTCTTGTGTTCTGACTAATTGTTCTTTTACTTTGCTTACTACCTACTTAATAAACTCACTCATTGAACACAATAAACAGCTAACACACATCATTAGGAGAGCCATTATATAACATTCTTGGTTCGTCTACAGGTCTAACACTAAAAGTTGAGGGAATTGAGGGTTTAATTCCATGGTAGACCATTTGCCTAGACTGCACAAGACCCTGCACAGTACATGCATGTGAGGACATGCTCACATGCAGAATAAAATAAAATAAAATAAAAGCTTGAAGAAAACAAGTTGGTTTGCTGCAGTAACAGAAAAATAGGTAACTCTCCTCCTTCACTTTAATTCTACTGTTTTGCACAATGTCAGGGAAAATACTGTAATACCCGCAGTTGGCACAGTTGAAGTGGTCTGGATGGTAAGGGTCGTTCTTGAAGATCAGAGGCTGTTCATCAATGATGGCATGGCATTTCTGGCAGATGTATTTTCCAAGGCCTCTGGCCTTTTCACGATTATGACATGGGCGACATAGGTGTCTATAAAGGGCCAAAATGGAAATTTAACATCTTAAGTTCTTTTTAATCATTAGAAATATACTTCTTATATCTCTGACTAAAGATTAAAGAAACCATTTTTTAGAAAACTATCTCCTATGCTAGAATCAAAGCAGAGGAAAATCTTTTCCACTTGTAACTTGTGAGGCACACGGACTGCATCACTGCCTCCCTCTCCTTGAACAACAGGAGGCGGCAGTAACAGACCCTGTGACCAAGCTCTGCGGTCATTTCACATGGTTAGTTCTGAGTTCCCACACCCTAGAGTAGTAGTACCTCATATTCTATAGAAAAAAAAAACCACATGAGACTTGACAGTCCCTTTGTCCACCCACAGCCAACAAGGATGGAAAACTCCTACCTGCCAGCATTCTTGACAAACCCTATGTCTGCCAGCACTTCCTGGCAGAGGTCACATCGGAAGCACTCAGGATGCCAGCTGTTGTTCATGGCTTTGATAACCCGGCCAATGATGAATTCACCTACAGGAAAGTAAAGCACAAAGAATGTTGTGAGGTGTCTTATTTGCTATAAATGAAAGGGAAGTGTTTATGGAGGGACTAACTCTAGTGTTCCTCCAATACTAAGCTACTGCCTTACCCCTAAGTTGTCTTTAAGATATCACTTCTTCAGCCCTTGCAATTTCCCCTTTTTCTTTTTGACATAGGACCTCAAGTGAGTCCTTAAACTTGAGATCCTGCAGCCATGGCCTCCCATGTACCTAGGATTACAGGTCTGCATTACCAGCCTAATTTAAAAGAAAGTCTTTTACACTGTATCTGTTGGAGTAAGAGAACAGATGATCTTTCTCTCATTTGGGTCCTCATTTTTTATTTTGCATTTTAAAACTGTCCATATTGTACCGTACTGTACTGTACTGTACTGTACCGTACCATACCATGGCTTTTCTTTCCAAGCTCTTTCAGGTCCTGAGCTCTTCCAGTGCCTCTTAGTTGTTATGCCCACAGTGACACAGAGAGCTAAAATCTTTTTTTTTTTTTTAAAGATTTATTTATTGTTATATGTAAGTACACTGTAGCTGTCTCCAGACACACCAGAAGAGGGCATCAGATCTCATTACGGATGGTTGTGAGCCACCATGTGGTTGCTGGGATTTGACCTTTGGAAGAGCAGTCAGTGCTCTTAACCGCTGAGCCATCTCTCCAGCCCCAAGAGCTAAAATCTTATAGCACTCTTCCCTTTCACTCTTACTACACACCCCTTCACTCCATGGGGATCAAACCAAGGGCCTTATGAATGCTAAGCACATTTCTACCCCTGAGTGTTATAACTTCAGTCTCTACAAAGTATTTTCTGTTTTTTTTTTTGCTCTTGCTATGTTTTTGAGACACCCACTTCCTTCACCAATCCGTTTTATCACTGAACTCAGGGTCTCCAAGCCCTAGAAATGTTCTAGTTGACTCACCACTGAAGTGGCTACAGTGAGTGAGCCAAGTACAAACGCACCTTTATCCAGGCAACTGAAACCTTCCCTGGCCAGACCACAAGCAAGTTGGCAAAGGCTATGTGCAGAGGGAAAGCAGTGCAGAAGGCCCACTACCGGCTTTACCACGTGTCCATAAAAGTCAAGTCTCTCCATTGTGGTTCTTCTTTAGTTCAATAGCAAGTACTCTCTGGTGTTAAATGACTGTCCAAGTTAGATTCACCTGTCAACTTGAGGCATCCTAGAATCACCTGAGAAGGGAGTCCCAGTTGAAGGCCAGATCAGAAGGCCTGTGGTCATGTCTGTAGGGGAGTGTCTTCATGGTTAGTTATCTAGGTGGGCCCAGTCTACTATGTGGCACAGTGTCCGGGGGCAAGTGGTCCCGGACTGAAATATACAGCCGTAGCTGAGCTTAAGCCTTATGGCAAGCCAGCAAACTGCTTCTCCAGTTTCTGCTTCAGGCTTCTGCCCTGCCTTCCCTCTGCGATGCACTGCTTCCTGAAGCACACATAAGATAGGCCCTTCCTCCCTCAGCTGCTTTCAGTCAGAGGGTTTTCTCATCGCAAAAGAGACAAAACTACTATAGTGACTTATATGAGTGTGAAGCTTATTTTCACTTATATTCAGCATAAAACTTACCACACTGGTGACAGCAGGGAGCAAAGAGCATTTGGAAGTCATGCTCACAGTACTTCCTTCCTTCAAACTGAAAGGAAAACCATCAAGGCCATCAGCTTTCATACATATGTGAAACAAGCACAGAAAGAGATTATTTCATGAAAAGACAAAGTGGCTTTTGCTGTTGTTTTTAGTATGTGTGGTGAACTCAAATCCTTGTGAATGTTAGAAAAGTGTTCTCTGCCAATCAACTACGCCAGTCCTTACCAAAGGTGGTTTGTTTATTTATTTATTTTTGGAGACACAGTCTCACTTTTTAGCCCTAGCTGTCTGTCCTGGAACCTGTGCTGTAGACTAGGCTAGCCTTGAACTCACAGAAATCTGCCTGCCTTTGCTTTTGACTTATGAGTGCTGGGTTTAAAGCTGTGCGTCACTTCTCCAGCTAACTTTGGGACCTTCCATATTCCTCTATGTTGGTACAGGGAATAAACTGTATAAACACAAGGTACTCTAAACCAACATTAAAAACAAAACAACAACAACAACAAAAAACAATCCATACACATAGATGTGTGGATATAACCCTGGCCTGGGGAAGGTGGCAGAGTGACAGATGGACAAGGCTCTGGCCAGACAGCCTAGCCCACTGATGAACTAACTTCAGGTTCAGTGAGAAACAGTGTCTCAAAATATAAAAGTAGAGAACAATCAAAACAACCTCAACTTGCACATGTACACCACCCCCACATACAGAAACTATACAAGGTGAGGACACAGTGAACAGCAGGTATCACCTCTGACTGCTTATTTTTGATGTACATATTTTAACTTTAAGGATTATAAAAATATTTATTATTATTATTTTATATATGTGGGTGTTTTGTCTGCATACATGTCTGTGCACTGTGTGTGTCTGGCGTTCATGAGGGGCAGAAGAGAGTATCGGATCTACTAGAACTGGAATCCGATGCTTGTTAGTTACTATCTAGGCGTTCAGAATTGAGTCAGGATCCTTTGCAGAAGCAGCCCTTAACCACTGAATCAGCTCTCCAGTCTCATTTACTTTTATAAATTTAATGAAAGATACAGAACTCTCAACCCAGATAATTTTCATATGTGTAAAGCCCCTTCTAGCACTACTTTAGGCCAGAATTTAAAATTTTCACTGTAAACTTAAATATTTAGAAAAAGTACATATTCTAGAATAATTTTTAAAAATTACTGTGTATAGGCTTTTTGCCTGTCTATGTCTGTACCACTTGCATGCCTGGTGCCCATGGAGGCAGAAGAGGGTATCAGATCCTGTGGAACTGCTTGTTACAGACAACTGTGAGCTGTCCTGTGGGTTGTGAGAATCAAACCTGGGTAAAGCTCTTAACCACTGAGCCTTCTCTCCAGCTCCTTAGTTACTTTATTGAGACAGGGTTTCAATATGTAGTCTTGGCTGGCCTGGAACTCTCTATGTAAGCCAGTCTGACCTTGAACTCACAAGGAATTATAACATTCTGGAAAGATAGCTATGTTCACAGCTTCAAAAAGATTGATTTATGTTTATTTACAGTGTGCATATGCCTGAGGAAGCATGTATCATATGTGTGTGGGTACATGTGTGGCAGTTGTTTACAGTGTGCATATGTGTAAAGAAGTATGTATCATATGTGTGTGGGTCCATGTGTGGCAGTTGTTGAGTTGCCTCACCATGGATGCTGAGAACCAAACTCAGATGTTCTTAACAACTGAGCCATCTCTCCAGTCCTGCTCAGAGCTTCCTGTCAGTGCTCTGTGTTTGCCTAACGGACTCTATATGCATGTGTGTGTGCACATGTATGGTAGGGGGTGTCTTGAGGGGGAATGGTGTATCTAAATGCAAAGCCAAAGCAGATACTAGAGGTCTAGAGGTCAGGATAAACTTGGTTATCAGTCCTTGCTTTCTACCTTATTTGAGAAAGGGTCTCTTATTCACTGCTGTGATCAGTTGTTTTATAAGCTTTTAAGAATTCTCTCTCTCTCTCTCTCTCTCTCTCTCTCTCTCTCTCTCTCTCTCTCTCTCTCTCATCTTTTCATAGGTGTACACTACTGCATTTGGCATGGGGGGTTAGTTTTAGAGACAGGGCTGCTCTGTGTAGCCCTGGCTGTCCTGGAACTCACTTTGTAGACCAGGCTGGCCTCGAACTCAGAAATCCACCTGCCTCTGTCTCCCAAGTGCTAGGATTAAAGGCGTGTGCCACCACTGCCTGGCATGGATCTCTTCTTGGGGGGGGCGCGAAGCAGGCAGACAGACAGACAGACTGACGCACTTAGGAAACAGTCCAAGTATTCAGGAACTGATTCCATTGCAATAACCTGCATTCTAGATCCTGTGCTCCTCTGTGATACAAGATCTAGTATTAGGACTACCACTACTATTCCAAGAGATTTTGCTATAAAAAGCTGCTTCTTTTCTACACACTGTAGAGACTATGAGCATAAAATATTTAATTAAGAGACTGGGGATCAAGCCAGGCATGGTGGCGTACGCCTTTAATCCCAGCACTTGGGAGGCAGAGGCAGGCGGATTTCTGAGTTCGAGGCCAGCCTGGTCTACAAAGTGAGTTCCAGGACAGGCAGGGCTATACAGAAAAACCCTGCCTCAAAAAACCAGAGTCTGGGGAATCCCATTAATTAACCCAGAAAAGTTTGGGATATAAAATGAAGAACAAACCAGGAACTATAAATTTTGAAGAATCAAATTTCCATAAACACTATATTTTAGATAATTACATTAAACCCCCAAGCCAATTTAAAACAAGGAATACTGTATTAGTTACTTTCTGTTGCTGTGATGAAACTCCAACTAAAAGCAACTCAAGGAAGAAAGGGTTTATTTTGGCTTCAGTTCTAGAAGGACAGAGTTCATCATAGCAGGGAAGGCGTGCCCTAGTGGCAGGAGCAGGAAGCTGGCTGATCACATTATTATTCACAGACAGGAAGCAAAGAAAGAAAGCAGGAGGTAGGGTGAGTCAATAAATCCTCAAGCCCACTTCCAGTGACGTACTTCCTCCCTCACGGTTCCACAACTTCTCAAACAGCACCACCAGTGGGAACCAAATGTTCAGATGAAGAAGCCTATAGGCGATGCTTCTCATTGATATCACCTCAAATACAATAAGCAAGAAACATTATGTTTCAGGAGATTGTGTGGTGTGGAGAAGATGAGCTCCATGGCAACAGCCCTGCTTCTTTTCGTGTAGGTTTTGGAGTTCTGTAAATATTCCTATCAGAGAGGCAAGGGAGGAGGGTTAATAACTGTTGCTTTAGAGCCGATAATCGGGAACTTAGCTGATGGCCTCATTTCAGAAATGCAGATGCTGGACAGTCACTTGGTGATGTATACATCTGTCCTGAATGGCTTTGAGACAAGTGGGTCAGTAGATAAGCAGAGAGGCTGGCTTTGGAGCTTCCTCTCTTCAGTCCTCACTTCTCAGTCCCAGCCTTCCTGAATAATCAGGATACAGTATTAGAGGAAATGTGTGAGGAAACCCTTTGTTAATCATTGTTCCATTACAGCATTCATTACCAACAGGCCTTTCCTGTTAATATAGACTGAGATGGGGGAGAAAGGCACACACTGGGAAAACCAAACAAGGAGAGAAAAGTCTGCAGCATGAACAGAGAGCTTGGCCCTGGGTGTGCTGGTTGGATCTGCAGCACACAAAGAAGGCTACTGTCAGGCCCTTGTTCTGGGTCCAGTCTAGGCCAGCTGGAAATATTTGTGGAATTGGATCCCTCTATAACTGGTGGCTTTAGCTCACTTCTAAAAATACTTCAAGGGAAAAAACATTATCTCTTTTAGTGGAGATAACCAAGGTATCACAAAGCTATACTCAGGAACCACTAATGCAGGTGTCTGGGTCTGTTTCAATGGGCATTTCCTCCAGAAAAATGCTAAAATCTTACGGAAACTAACACTGATTTATTTTTATTTATTTAATTTTTGAGACAGGCTCTCTCCATGTAGCCCTAGCCATCCTGATCTCACTCTGTAGACTAGACTGGCTTCAAACTCCCAGAGATCCATCTGCCTCGTTGGGATCAAGGGCGTGCACCACCACCGCCCAGCAGCACTGACTCTTTTAAATATAACTACATTATCCAACATGAAAACCTATAGCCATAAGTAACTCACACATTCATGTAGACTCTCCATAACCAGAGCTGTGAAAACTATGAAAAGAACCCTGGGATCTGACACTGGCTTTCTCTAAGTATCTACAGAATGTGTGAGTGAAGTTTTTAGAAAAAAAGTGTTATATTATGAAACATATCTAAATCATTTCAGTTTCCGAGACAGATAGGGCAATGTAGTGCAAGAGAATGCAGCTTTTGGAGAGGAGTCCTGAGAGAAAAATCCAGTCAGCTGTCACTATATACAGTAGGCAAGGGCTTGCTTTGCCACATGTAACCAGTGATACCTAGTTTGTAGGATTCATGTAACTATCAAATGAAAAAACAACAACTTACAATGTATCTTGTGTAGTAAATGGCTCACAGATGCTGAGTTATTTTAGGGATAAGTACAACCTTATAAGTCTTGTATGCTGGCAATGTACAATATAGAGGACTAGCTCCCTGGCAAGGTACGGGAAGCACAGGCACGCTGCCTTAGGACACGTATGACACCGAGAAGCCCCATCTCAATCAAGGCTTGGAGAAGCATCACTGCCTGGGACTTGAACATATTAGATAAGCCTTTTACCACAGCAACACACCCCAGCTTTCCTGCTATGTTTTTAAGATGCTCATACTGTTATAAGGTTACTATTTTCTGATTAAGACTAAAATGAGTGTTAATTTCTATAGTCTAATAGGTTATTTTAAAGTAAAATGCAGAATAGTACCAGAATGAAGGAAACTGGATTTTAGTTTGGCAATCCAGCACTAATAACATAAAATAAATCTTACTTTCTCTTAAATGGAGATAATCATTTCTTCATTAAGAGCTGGGAGCTGTATTTCCTTGGGTATTGGACATGTCTCATGCTCTTTTTAGTTTACATTTCAGTGCTGGGATTGAATCCTGGGCCTTCTACAAGGTTAGTATGTACTCCACTGCTAACCACACCCCCAGGCCCACCTGCTATGTTAAGCAAGCAAGTAAGCAAAGAAAGAAAACAGCACACCTTTTTGGTGTTTTTTTTTTTTTTCCTCTTGAGAAAAGTCTCATGTAGCTCAGGCTAGTCTCAAACTTCCTATGTAATCAAGAGTGGCTTTGAGTTCTTGATCCTTTCTCTCCATTTCCCAAGTGCTGGGATTACAGTTATGCATTAGAGATACCAGATCAATGTGGACAGTCTTTGTGGCAGAAGTATTTAGAGTTAAATGGGAAGATGAGTATTGTAACAAACAGTCACAGCGAAGTGTAAGGCGCTCCATGTAAGAGATGAATCTGAGTTCTGCAGACTCAGAAAAGACATGGACTGAAGCAGATGGGTCTGGAGGGTTACATTAGTAATGAACCTGCTGGGCAAGCAGCGTAGTAAGTCAGTTCTTTTTGATGAACAAATCTGTACAGCACCTTACTTTTCAGGGAGACAGACTTTTACCTAAATTGAAATGTTTTAGGTTCCTGCTTTAAACCACACCATCTAATAGGAGACGGAGTCTCTGAGTGAGTAGGGATAACCACACCATCTAACAGGAGATGGGGTCTCTGAGTGAGCAGGGATAACCACACCATCTAATAGGAGACGGGGTCTCTGAGTGAGCAGGGATAACCACATCATCTAACAGGAGACGGGGTCTCTGAGTGAGCAGGGATAACCACACCATCTAATAGGAGATGGGGTCTCTGAGTGAGCAGGGATAACCACACCATCTAATAGGAGACGGGGTCTCTGAGTGAGTAGGGATAACCACACCATCTAATAGGAGACGGGGTCTCTGAGTGAGCAGGGATCACATCTGGGTAGTATTCCTAGTAGCTGCTACGCATTCTTTTTGGTTCTACTTTTCTTTTAAGACAAAGTTTTACTTTTTTTTTTCTCCTTTTTTCGAGACAGGGTTTCTCTGTGTAGTTCTGGCTGTCCTGGAACTCATATTGTAGACCAGGCTGGCCTCAAACTCAGAAATCCACCTGCCTCTGCCTCTCCAGTGCTGGAATTAAAGGCATGCGCCACCACTGCCCGGCAAAGTTTTACTTTTAAAATGTTTTATTTTTCTGTTATGAGCATTCACCTACCTGTATGTCTGTTCCTGGTGCTCAACATGGTAAAAGAGGGCATGAGCCCCCATGGCACTGGAGGTACCAGTGGGTACTGGGAATTCCTGCTCCTCCTTGCCTCTCCCAGGTGCTGGGACTATAAGCCTATGCAATCATAACCAGCTATTGCATGCTTAGGAGCAGTACAGATGCATCAGAAAGGCTTTTGTTCACATCTCTAGCCATGGGCTCTAGTGAGTGGGCAGTGAAGAAGAATCTGGTTCCAGACTTCTCTTCGCCTTAGGGATGAATATCCTAGTCAACTAATCTAATACATCAGGAAGTTCCACAAAGAAAAGTGAATCATGTTTTAAAGTAAATAAACAAAACTTGTCTTTTTTTCCCCTTAAATTTGAGACAGTGTCTTATTTAAGCAAGCACACCAAGATAGTACTAAACCTGCAAATCTCCAGCCTTGGCCACTCAAATGATGGAACCACAGGTCTCAGCCAACAGACAGAGACCCCAGACCACTCAAATGATGGAACCACAGGTCTCAGCCAACAGACAGAGACCCAGACCACTCAAATGATGGAACCACAGGTCTCAGCCAACAGACAGAGACCCCAGACCACTCAAATGATGGAACCACAGGTCTCAGCCAACAGACAGAGACCCCAGACCACTCAAATGATGGAACCACAGGT